>VZTA01014660.1:0-13145 GCA_013398855.1 Mohoua ochrocephala
TTCCTCCATGGGCTGCAGGTGGAGCCCTGCATCCCCATGGATCTCTATGGGCTGCAGGGGGACAGCTGCTTCACCATNGCTGCACCACGGGTTGCTGGGGAATCTCAGTTCTGGCACCTGGAGCACCTTCTGTCCCTCTTTCACTGACCTTGGTGCCTGCAGAGCTGTTCCTCTCACACATTCTTACTCTTCTCTTCTCTGGCCACAATTACATCTGCTCAATAACTTTTTTTTTTCTTAAATATGTTACCACAGGGGACTTACCACCATCATTTTTAGTTGACCCAGCCTTGGCCAGAAGCACATCCATCTTGGAGCCACCAGGGACTCTGCTGGACATGGTGGAAGCTTCTGGCAGCTTCACACGGAAGCCACCCTATAGCCCCCCTGCTGCCAAAACCTGGCCATGCAAACCCAGTACAGATGTTAACTTAATCCTAAACTCTCCAGATTTCTTCATATTCATTGAGGAGCTACAGTCACTTCAGAGAAACATCATGCAAAAGAAATGGTTTTAGAACAAATGAATTAGGATCCTGCTTGAATTCTCTTTAGTGATTTCAGTCACCAGTGACAATAAAGGACATAAGGAAAATGGTGTCCCCAGTCTAGCAGTTTTTCACTAGCACGTACTCCTTGCTAATTCTGAGAAGCAGCTATTTTCTTCATAAAGGTTGAAGAGAATTAAGATATGAAACTATGGAACACGAATAAGAAGACATCCCATTTTAAAGAAAGCTGAGATATCCAAAGTGTTCAATAACAGCAAGAACTTACAACGGAAAACATTTTCATTTTTGGTGCCATTAAAAACAAATCATCGAATTGCTTTTATTTATCTATTTATTTAATAATCTGTTTAGCCTAATTATGCCCATAAAAAAAAAGTCTGAATTGTTCTAAATTATAATTGGCTTCAGTAAACTTAATCAGTGGAATATTATCTGATAGTTATAACAGCCATGTTCATTCTAATCACATTAGCCTGTGTTAGTTGCTGCATGTTCCAAAACACAAGTTAGTGGAATTCTTTTTGTTTACATAGTAGGCTGTAGATTAAAGCCATGCTGATCCACGCCTCTTTTTTTTTCAAGCTCTTTTATTTTAATTCTCATTACCGATGAAAACACACAGAGCAAACATTCTTTTCCTTTATCAAATATAATTAATAAATCACTTCTCTGGGTTTTATTACACTAATTACTAGATATTGTGTCCGAAATTTTAAACCCTTATTCTCTTAGAATTTTTTTTGACATATCTTCTTTGGACAAAGTATTGAGTTTATATTTGTACAACATTTAACCAACTAGCATGTCAGTCCCAAATGAGGCTTGTAGATGCAAAAATAGTGTAAACGTTTACAGTCATATAATCTAGGTCAGAAGAATAGAATTTATGCATATGCATATCCGAGGAATGTACACAATTGGAGAAATTGCTTCCTATTTATCAATATTAAAATTTATTCCCTGTTCTTCATCTGTTTATTTACAGAAATGAAAGAGCAGGAGTGTAAGGTAAGAAATATTTTAAAACTTCTGATTTGTGGTCAACAGTATTTTTATTTTGTTGACTAGCAACTTCTGTAAGCTAGCATTATTGATGATGAATACTGACATCATGAGATTGACTTGTCTACATTGTCTTTTATTTAATCCCTCCCAATCCTCACTGCTAGTGTTAAAATTTTTTAACAAATATTTTGTATGAATTCTGATAATATTATTTCTAAAAATAGTGTATGACTAATGAGTGTTATTGCATCTGTCCGTTTATCATCATGCTGTTATTGTACTGCTTGTGCTTACTCTCACGTTGTGTGAATTATCCCAAGAATTCTACAACTTTTTCATATGATTCTGACACTGATTTAGGTGTTACTTTAGCTTTAGGAAGAGGTAAAAGCATTTAATCATTGTGCTTCTTAAAAGCATGAGATTTACATTTGGATCTATTTTCAATTTCTCTTGGGGTTTGTAGGTGGTGTTCTCAGTCAAAGGCAAAGAATTACCTGACAGTGACTACACCCATACGATACTTCTTCCTCAAGATAAAAAAACATCACATGCTTCTGGGCGAATTTTAGACAATTCATAAAAGAAGCTGGTAGGACCCCTCGACAGACTGGCTCTGGACATCACCTTACATTAAAAACATAAAAAGGTGAATTGCCAGTCAATGTTTTTCAATGAACCTGAGAGCCTTTAGGTCATTTTATTTATGGTTGACTGAAAGATTACACACTGGCTTTTTATTCAATTTTTAAAATGTGCCTGCAGGACTGAGAGATTTTTAGGGTCAGTGTGAATGGGTAGAGGAAGACGAGAGCAGCTGTACAAAAAATGTTGCTGTCAGAAGGTGTCCTGCAACATCAAGAAGTTCAGTACATGAAAGGGACTTGTCTGCTGCGTTGAAGAAACTTGTAGGAGCTTTGGATTTCTAATAGGGCTTTAGAGCTGTACGGCTAAGAGCAGATAACTTTGCTATAAACATGAACTTCAAAAGATGTTTTTCCACCCATTAGTGTCAGAAGAAAATCTGAAAAGACCAATTTCTGCAATTTTTGTGCATTAAACAATTTAAGATAATGCAGGAGAGTTGGCTGTGACACAGCCAAGGTTACTCTATATAGTTGTGGGTTTCTAAAACAGACTTTATTCAATCACTTCTTTGTATGTTGCATTAGCTGCCCAGTTTGAATTAAGTCTCATTATAGACTTAAAAAAGTCAGGTCAAAAGACTCTTTGTATGTGTTAGAAAGTCAACCCCTCACAAAGTTGAAAAAGCTACAATCACAGTTCTGTTTATAACATTAATTTGGCCCCTCCATGTACATATGGTCTGTAATTGGATCCTCTCATACGCTTTTCTTAGAAGCTGTCAGCATCATTTTGTATATGGAACAGGCCATGCTTACTTAGAATGCAACAACTCTATAATTTCCTTTCTTTTCCCTCATAAACATATGCCTTATTTATGGCACAATATTCAAAGCAGATTCAGAAAACAGGAATAATTCCTACTGGAATTTTTCCATGTCCCCTTTACTATAATATGCAACATTAAACACTAATGAATGCATGTTAATAGCATCCTTGTGAGATAAGTATGCATCACTCTCTCCACTGTACATGAGAGAAACAAAGGCCCAGAGATATTATCCTCTGTTTTAGAATTTATTTTGAGAGACATGAACTGATTTTTCATATTTAAAAAATCCAAAACACTGAGCTGTAATTTAATGGCTTAGAGTAGAGGGGGAAAAAAAAAAAAAGTGACACTTCACTACCAGCTCTGACTGTGCCTTTTGGCAACAAGGGTTGTAAAGAATGGACTGGTCTCAAGAATCTGAGATAGCATTAATCTCATCTGTACATAAAAGTGCAGAACCAATTCACTGTCTGGAACTAATTTTAAAAGTCCAACTCAGTGGAGTTTTGGGGACTGACTGTGATTCCTGAATGCAGGTCTTAAGCACTATTTGAAATATCTTAGGCTGCATGAGGTCGCAGCTCATGAGACATATTCCTGGAAGACATATGCCTGTCTGCATTGGCATCTGGAACCCAGGTCGGATTTGCAAGTGTATCTCAATGTCATTAGACACTTCTACATACACTAGGCTGAGCCCCACCCTCATTCATATTCGAGAAAAGCTGCAGAGCTGTTAGATCATCCTAAAAATTGAATAATTGAATGGAGTATCTCTTCAGCAGGATCCAGATGACTGAAACTGTAAGTGTCCACTGATGAATGAGTGATGATGAGGTTTCCTATTCGGTTTCTGCTTTTGCTGTTTCAGGAGAGCACATATCCTTTTGCATATCCTTTGTCTTATTTGTCAGTCACGTGTAAGACTGCCAAATACTCTTCAGATTTTCAAATTGCACAGATATGCACGTATAGATTCCTGAGCTGAGTCACCTTGTGAATGATTGAGTTCATCTTGAGACAGGCAGCTAACAGGCCATTGGAATTTACACCTGGAGTGAGTTTTGTGGACATTTAAAGATGGGGAATTTATTTTCTACAATATGCCTTGAAAGAATGTGCTACATTGAAATAAAGGTGCTTTTTTTTTTTCCCTTGAGGTGACCAATATTTCATTGTTCAGTCTGTATTTCTCTGTCAGTCAAATTCCTTCCTGATTGCACCTCCCCATTTCTGTGTTATTCAACACATACCCTGGTGCACTCTTTCAGCTTATCCTTATGCGCACTCCAGGAAAATCTACTTGACAGCACAGTGACCTACTCTTAGCATATATTTTGACTTATTTGCCCATCTAATTCTTGTTCCACTGAGCTGTTCTGTCCTTTCATTTCAAGCTTTTTGTCTCAAGATACTCCCTTTTACTCTCTGTCCTGGGCTCATTATCAGATTCATGTACTTTATTCTCTCTTTCTATCTCCTCCTGGATCTTCTTGGAGATTGAGACACATAGTTTCTGTCTTCAGTATTTTCTGCCTCCAGCATTGTGTTATCTCTTCTTCCCACTCTGAGAAACCATAGAAAATTTAATGAAATAACAAGAAAGTGCTAAGTGCTAAAAGTTGTGGTACCCCATCCCATTCTGGATGAGAAAGAGCAAAATCAATCATGAACACAGAAGTCCTTTCCTTGCTCTCATTCCAAGACTCACGTAGGCTAGTGTTTTCCAATGATAGATCTGACATGGAGCTTCTCGGACAGAATGGCTAAAATTTGGTAGTTTTAAGCATCCCACATGTTATTCTCAAGTAAAATGCTAATCATTTGATAAATGCTGTCAGTTTTCACATATTTCCTTATCAGATGCCAGAATCTCCAAGGGATCTCCAAGAGAATAGAGAAGAATCTGAGGGATGCCTTGACCAATGAATTTCAAAATGTTAGGAAACAATTATCTTAGATAAAAATGGTTTGGTTTTGCTGTTGTTGTGGTTCTGAATAGGTAATGGCCTAATTACAGACCTATTTATAAGCAAATTTGCTTGGATAGAATGCTTTGGAGCTGTTCAAAATGGATCCAAGGAATAAGTACCACCTGAGCAATTAAATCTGTCAGGAGCTCAACTTTTGGTCTTATTCTTAGGTCTTCATCCATCACTATATATCTATGTTCCAGAGCCACTTCTTCATCCTATCTGTTATGCTGAAAAGGCATTTTGGCACACATTCTTAGTTATATTGTGGTCAAAGAAGGGGAAAAAAAAAAAACAAACCCTGAATGAGGCTTCCTAAATTTAAAGCTTTGTTCGGTTTCCAAAACATGGAAATCATGCTATTTGACATAACAAAAGGTTTCGTGCATGACTGGTCCATAAACCAGGGGTCACCCATAGGTCTGCTGGCAAACGTGCCATTCCTCTCCACTGGTCTTGCATTCTCTACACTCCCTCAAATGTCAGTAAATGCCTACCTTAGCTAACAGATCTCCAGAAAGTTTTGGCTCCTAACATGGATGCCTCAAAATGGTGTCAAGGATATGCAAGCATATTAATCTTTGTGAGTCATGTGGACTTTTATTTTTCATTTAACTTCCACACAACTTATCCTTGAAAGATGAGGGCAAAGCAGCCCTCTTCTGACATGTTTTCACATGTTCCTTGACATCTCATGCTGGAAATGTTTACTTCATGAGGAAATTAAAATCATTATAATCTGGTGAATGGATGCTGTTTATCTCCCTTAACTTGCTGTTGAAATTTTAACAAGAGCTTTCCAGAAGCTAAATTCATCAATATTCAGGTTCAAGGCATCATAGAGTCTGCAGACAAGATGATTTATATAGAAGGTTGTTCAAAATGGGAGTACATCGTTATCACTGAAAAATAATGTAATGATACACTGCTGCAAAGTAAGCGACAAGGATAACAATTAGACACGCTTTAAAATTATAAGCATCATCTCTTATTTGCACCTTAGCAGTTTAAATATTCATAAAACTACAGGAAGGAATTGGGTCAAGGGACAAGGAATGGCTGTTGCTGGGAAGCATATGGACACATTAGACTGAGAGACATCAGGTACATATTACATTGAACATATTACTGTGCACCCCACCCCAAACAGTTAAATTAAACCTTCATATACATGTTCTTCTACTTATTTACAGTGAATTAGATCTTCCATGGTGAATTCCAAATTCATACTACTTGTGCATATTAGAAATGCTTACTTACACAGAAAATAATTTTGCTCTGTGACTCTTCAGAAGCTGAGCCAAAATTTTCACTAAACTTATTTTTAAATTCTGCTGTTTTGTGCTACATATTTATCCTTTTTGCACGTTGCTTAGGTCTCTTTCCTTCTATAAGAATTTCCAGGTTTTCAGCCTTAACAAAACTAAAATCTAAAAATTTTGCTAATTAAAACATTATTAGTATTTGCTGATATGGTGCATTATTTCAGAAACTACTACATAGCTATTTTCATATTTGCATTTCAGAAGAGTTATATAAATTAAAATATGTTCAAACACAGCATTATACTACATAATAAATGTGTGTTGCAGATAGAATTCTTTGATTTTCTTACTCATGTTAAAAAGATTATAAAAATTAAAGTTGACTATTGAAGAGAACAAGAGATTCAATAACACAGATCCTTTAAAAGCATTTCCAAACAAAAGTCTGACCATTTGGCTTGCAGAGGCAATTATTTTACCTGTAAAATTTTCTAGCAGCTTATTTTGAGCAGTTTTGATTTGATTCTTCTCAAAAATTAATGTTTTGTTCCTAAAACAAAAAAACTTCATGAAGATCTAAAGAATTGTACACTTGCTAAGGCTAAAATGCATATGTTTATATTTGTAAAACAGAGTTCTAAGTTAGTATGTCCAAATAATAAATGTAGTATTAACACAAAAAAACCCCAACAGTGTCAAGAAGGAAAATAAACCTAAGTCACAAATCAAATATAATGGATGAAAGTGCAGAATTTAGATAATCTGACAGCAATTATCATGTTCTAAATAAGAAACATCCATTATCAGAATAATCTTCTGTTTCCCCACCAGGCATCATTTCTAGCACGATTTCACTTGAGGTACATGAGAATCTGTTCAATAATATATGTGGAAAAAAAGTGAAAAAAAGAGAAATTCAATGATGATTCATTAGAAGATGATGAAATTAATGAAAAAGCACAACAGTTAATAAACAAACTATTAACTTGGCAATGCATTGGGTACACATGTATCAAGGTAACATGAAACTGGAAAAAACCATGCTCTAAAATTTCCTTTTCTTTGTCTGGTTACTCTTAAATAAAAATGCAGATAACTTCGTGTCAGGCAGAGGTCGCAAGATAATTCTGGTTATTTTCCTTCTTATTGCATGTCTCTAACATTTTGTTCTTACCAATAATTCAGACTTCAGAGGAAAGACATCAAATAACCCAGCACTAATTTTTTTTGTTTTCTGTATTTTTAGCCATTTTCCATCAAAGTGGAACTGGTGATTGTAATCTATTCAGAAATAAAAGGCACTTTAGTGACTCGTTGGCCAGGTAAGTTTAGCATGTCTAAAATTGCACCAGTTTTCGACTGAATCCCATGCCGCCCCAGTGAGCGGAGCAAAGCCTGGCAAGACTAACAGACTAATCTCCAGAGGAAACAGAGATCACTCAGTGTCTCTGGTCTGCAGCCAAGCTCAGGTGTAGGGTAGAATATATTCCACAAGCTAGCAGGCTTCTTAGCATTCATGGGAACCTGTGTGCCACATGGAGGTGTCAACAGATCTTATGATTTGTCAGGATGACAAAACACAAGGATTGAGTTTTCATATTAGTAATAACTGCTGTATTATGCATTGCTTCGCTGGTTTGATGGAAGCGAGCAGAGTGGGGGAGGCTTATAGAGAAGGCACAAACATATAAATAGAATCCATGTACCAAACTTTCCAGTGACATTATACCAGATCTATTTCCCAGTATTCATTGTAGTATAAGGTATTCATTAACTGTTTCAGAAGAAAAAAAGCACAGAAACTTCAATTATTATTTTATTTCAGAGATGAAAACAGGAAAAAAGTGAGCAGAAAATGAGACAGCATGAAAGAAACATGATTAAATCTTAGCAACTAAAAGTTTTGCATCATTACCTAACACTTGTTTATACTAGTAGCTCAAATTACTTATAACCTGAACCCTAGAACTCAGATTTATATGCAATTACGATTTTTAACTCACATTCTGCTGCCAACACAGACTGCATATTAATTTCCACAAAAACTGTGCTCAGCATTGTAATTTGCAATTTATAAAGATCATAAGACAACATCTTAGCACTGTTTACTACACATTCACTACATATTGAACAAATAATGTATTTAAGAGAATTTTACTCTTCCCTCAAGAATTTTCAGTTTGAGAACTTAGGAATCCTTAGTTCCTAATTTTCCCATTTGGCTTTTCTGACAGATTCTGCACTCCCTCAGGCAACAACATATTTTGTACAGTGGATGGGAGAAGAGAGATGCCACAGATTGGCCCCTAATCAGACAGAGCACAGAGCAAATAATGTCTACAGGTCTGGATACTGCTGTGGCCAACACAGAATGTTAAATACTGTATTATAAACTTCACTGTGTTTAAAGATATATGTATTTTACATATATGTGTGCATATGTATTTTACTTTCTCTTTCTGGATGACACCCCAGGTATGCTACATAAAGTTGACAGAAAAGCTGAACAGGTTTTTTCTACTTCTACTAAAGATATTGTAGGAACTTCAACAAACAGTGGGGTAACAGAAGGAATAGTTCTATACATGCATCCAATCCTCAATATCCTCATTAATGATCCGGAAAATGGTCAGAGTATACACTCAGCAAGGTTGCTTATGAGAGAAAAGTAGGAGAGGAGTCTGATACACCAGAAGGCTATGGTGTTATCCAGAGGGACTTTGGATGAGAAGGTGGAGCCCGACATTTTTCAGTGGTCTCCAATGACAGGAGTAAAAGCAATGAGCACAAACAGAAGAACAGTTGGTTCCCTCTGAACATAAGGAAACACTTTATCACTGTGAGGTTGACTGAGCACTGCCACAGGTTGCCCAAAGAAGTTTTGAGGTCTCCTTTCCTGGTGATATTGAAAAGTCATCTAGACATGTTCATGAACAACCTGCTCTAGGTGATACAACTTGTACAAGGGAATTGAACCAAAGGAACTTTCAGAGGTCCCTTCTGACCTTAACCATTCTTTGATTTTGTGAAAAGCACAGCCAGGTAATATCTCCCATTTAAGCTTCTAGTTTCACATTTGTTGAGCCCAACCACCTTAACTAATTTTCTACATGGCTGATGAAAAATCAGCCAGAAATCCTATATGATGAACAGCTCCTAGCAGAAATGTTAGGGCTATGTTTGAGCTTTTCACTTTTCTAAAATAGATATTAGAACCAGGATGGAAATTATATGTTTTTATCTGCTTGGGACCAGCTCCACTTATTTATTTTACTTAGCTGCAAATATCTAGAAAAGGCAGAAAAAAATGTGGTTTTCCTACAGTAATCCAGTCATAAGTGTACTTGCATGAGATGTAATCCTTTCCGAGAAAGACATTTTGCAACAAAAACCCAAACAGGCACATTGCTGTGAGGCTACAGACCATAGTGAGAGACATCAGCCTCATATTAATGAAATACATTTATGAATGTTAAGGGTTTACAATGGTCACAAGTACCTCTTTGTTTTCAAGTCTGTAGCAAAATCCAATTATTGGTCATACTTGGTTGTCTGAAATGTTTACAGAAGACTGTATTCCTCTTTGAATAGCTGTTAATTTATGCAAATGGTAACTTACTTGTGTTTGTAAGGGGAAAGAATATAATGGTTGTACATTCCTCAAGGAATTACTGGAACTCTGGAGCTTTAGAAAAAATTATACAGTTGTAGAATGGTTTGGGTTGAAAGGGACCTTAAAGATCACCTGGTTCCAAACCCCCTGTTGTGGATAGGGACACCTGTCACTAGACCAGGTTGCTCAGAGCTCCATCCAGCCTGGCCTTGAACTCTTCCAGGGATGGGCAGTCCACAACTTCTCTGGGCAACCTGTTCCAATGCCTCACCACCTTCGCAGTAAAGCATTCTTTTCCTAATGTCTAACCTAAATCTACTATCTTTTAGTAGAATTTAAGCCATATCCCCTCATTCTGTCACTACATGCCCTTGTAAATAGTGTCTCTCCATCTTTCTTTTAGCTCCCTTCAGGTACTGGAAGGCTGCAAGTAGGCCACACTTAAGCATTCTGTTTTTCAGGCTGAACAAACCCAGTTCTCCCAGCCTTTCTGCCACAGAAAATTCTGTGATAAACTCTGATCAGGTTTTCGTTTCCTTGAGGAAACTCAAGGGACGTTTTTACATTTCAAAAAGCTGGGGCTTTTGAAAAGCGAAGTTTAAGAACATTTGTTTTTCCAAGTTGCAAAGGTTAAAATAATCATGTGTTCTAACTTCATATCCTGTTATGATTAGATTTTATGTTGCTTTAAGAATAGCTCCAATGCAAGTATGATGATCAGTTCTTTTTAAACAGTGTTTGTACTTCCCAGTTTCAGGTTTGATGAAAGAGATGATGTTGTCAAGAGACAGAGAAAATTTCCATTGGTGACGAATTCAATGCAGGCTCTGAAACATTTTGATATACGTACAAATTATCTCATGTTAAGAATGACAAATAACATATCTTTTGTTTGCTGTGTTTTCTCTTGTGCCTTACACTGTGTTTTGCTGAAAGGTGCAACTCAGCCAGAGGGAGAGAGGTCACGTACTTGCTCGCTGCTGGCTGTAATAAATGATATGGATCCATGCACAGTCCTCTGGAGCGAGTGAAGCAGCAGTCCTCTCCTGATGGAAGGAAGCAGAATGGTAGGACACAAAAATCTCCACACAAATGCATATTCCCAAGAACGGAAGGAGACACACTGTAAAGAGGCAGAGGCGATACACAGGTAGTTTCCAGAGGTCTCCAGTGCACTGCTTGGAATTATTCATTACTCAGCAAGACGCTAAACATTGCTGTACTCAAAGAAAGAGTGAGGTGAAGGGAAAGACCTACCTCTGAGATGAAACAGTGAGCAGTGAGGACTTCTAATACTGTTTTCATTTTGATTTGATCTGACCAACTTTATCTGAGCTTCTGTTGCACAGAAGTCATTGCATTGTATTTTATCCTTCAATAAAATGTAATGTCAGCAGTCCGGAGTCCTTTCAGTATTTTTGGTATCATCACTTTAAAGAAAAGATACTGATATACACAGCTGAATTTCATAGTCAGGATTCCTGGATTTCAGCTATGCATCCCAAAAGGAATGCTATGGAACCTCTTGAAGGTATGATTGATTCTGTTAAGTAGAAATCAATAAGACAATCTTTGGTCCCACACTCAGAAATCTGAGATTTATTCATATCCTTCTTGACTCAATGAATGTTTTTTATATGTATAAATTAAATCCTGCATCAGTATTTTTCAGGATATATTATTTAAATACAAGATAATAGGACCTATGGATGAATCTGCCTGAGGACATTACCAGATTACAAAAACTTAAATTTAATATTAAAATTCTAGTAGGATTTTTTCCCCTTCTAATTAATTGAAAATAAAGTACAACTGAGCAAGAGAGAGAGAAAGAGAAGGAAAGAGTGATTTAGCAAGTGTTATTATGACATGCTATCAAAACAGAATTCCTTACAGGTTCATTTTCTTAAACATATCCTTTTTCAAAATGTATCAGAATTGTTAGGTAATATTCCCCATTTGCTTCACTATATTCTCGTAAAATATTTCATAACTTTTAACAGGAAATAATCAGAAATTGTGTTACTGATTTCATTTTAGATAATGGAATAACGAATAGATTGCATGTTGTAGAGACCTCTCAGGAACAATGTTAATACACGTAAAAAAGGTTAAATATCTGGCAGAACAGGGACTTGCAATTAAGTGTTACAGATTATGTTTAAAATAACATTTGTTCTACATCTAATGTGAGCCAAGAGACTCACTAAAAATTGCTTTCTAGAGTATACTCTATTCCCAGAAAATTAAAGTAATAATCTTTCCCTCGAGTGTTGAGAGGCACTGTATTGAAAAGACAATTTTGTAACATCTTTTTTTTATTTTTTTTCCTTGTAGTATTACAGTTTGTGATGACTAGACAGAAGCGCGAATTTTCAAATTACCGGGCAAAATAATTTATTACAGAAATCTAGTATATGAAGATTTATCTAAGTATGGATATGAATAAATTCCAGGGAGATTGGCACCACTTTTTTTATCCAACTATCGAGATAATCATAAATGAAACCTGGACACAAAATCCTTCACCTGGGAATTCCAAGTAGATCAGTTCATGAATGATGGATATAAATTGGTATTTGGTTACTGTTGAATTGTCTTGACTTTGTTTGATACTTCAGTTGTGTCAGGCCAAATGGAGATGATTCTGTGATTACAGTATGTGCCTTCAGTAGCTTTTTTATTTCATTAAAGGTGACCTTACTACCCTAGTTCTCAAAAAATATTTGCTCCATACCCTTCCTTTATGAAAGTGACTTTATATCCTGGTATATTGGGTTTGCATGGCCTGGATTTTGGTGCCAGGGGGGCTACTCTATACTAGTAGAATATAATCTAGCCTGTGACAAGCTGCTAGAAGCTTCCTCAGTATCCAGCAGAGCCAAAGGCAGACATGCCAATTAGGGTCCAAAGACTGGGCCAATTAGACATGGTGGTAACGCCTTTGTGATAACATATTTAAGAAGAAATCAAAACAAAAAGTGGCTGTGCAGTTGTAGTTGTGATTAGAGAAAAGCAGACTGAGAACGTGGGAGAAGAACCATGCAGGCACCAAGGTCAGTGGAAAAGGAGGGAGAGGAGGTGCTCCAGGCACTGAAGCTGAGATTCCTCTGCAGGCCATAGTGATGGCCATGGTGAAGCAGCTGTCGCCCTGCAGCCCATGGGGTCCACTGGAGATCTACCCACACCCTGTGGAGGAGGTACCCATGCCAGAGTGGGTGGATGCATAGAGGAGGCTTTGAGCCCGTGGGAGACCCGTGGAGAGCGAGGCCCTGCTCCCCTTCTGGAGCAGCCCGTCCTTGGGGTGCAAGAGTGACCCATACCGCAGCAGTTCACAGAGAGCTGTTGCTCGTGAGATGG
>VZTA01014660.1:13609-27601 GCA_013398855.1 Mohoua ochrocephala
GGTGGAGCAGGGGATTGGCTCCTCTCCCTGAGCAGAAGGAGAAGCCACGGGTGATGAACTGACCATAAGCCCCATTCCCTGTCTCCCTACACTGCTGGGGGAGGAGGTAGGGCTGAGAAGGAGAGAGGGGTGGGGGGAAGGTGTTTTTTTCAGGGCTTATTTTACTTCTCATTATCCTGCTCTTATTTTGTTACTAATAAAATCACTTCATATCTCTAAATTGATCCTGTTTTGCCTATGATGATATTTGATGAGTGGATTTTCCTGGTCTTTATCTCAACCCTTTTTCTCCTCTGTCCAGCTGCACAGGGGAGAGAGTGAGCAGCTTTTGTGGGTGCCTGGCACCCAGCATATTTTCATATATCTTATCTTTTTTTTTTTTAGTGGCTGATATTTATTAAATCTTATGGGCTGTCTTGAAATATTTGTTCCTAGTTGATTAGAAAGTTAACATTAAGTGGCCCTAATGCTCTATTCTGTGAGCATCTAATGGAAGTGGTTGAAGACTAGATAACTATTGATATTTTAGCCAATGTGAGACTAAGAAATTCCTAAATTAAACACGCTATTATGTCTTTTCTAATATGTTTTTGGTATTCTCAACACTCATTAATTGCCTTGAAATTTTATGAAACAAAACATTTTAACTGATGTAAGTCTAATAGCATGATTCATGCACAATGCACTGGGTTCCTATACAAAGTAGTACTTTTGCTTTGGTCAACAGATTGTAAGAAGTATGACAGACTTCTGCACTCCCTCTTACAGAATCTGAGCCAAAATTCAGTAGAAGTAGGCAATTTATTTGTTTTCTTTTTTTTTCTCTAGAATCTATGTTAATGCTGAATTTCCAGAGAGGGGATTAAGGTTTTTTTAGCCACAAAATATGTTTATTTAAAGGACAAAGGACCATTCATGTAATGTCAGATAACTGGATAGAACAGGTGCTATGAAGCTCCACTTACAGAACCTGAGAATCTTCTTGAATGACCGTAACACAAGCTTTATATTAAATCTCCTCTCAGTCCCTTTGAGCTGCACATATCCTGCACATATCCTTGCAGCCACAATGACTATCAGGGCATCCAGCCATATTCATAGCAGACTATTGGTAAGATGCTCCACTTTGTACTGTTTCCCTCTTTTCTCTCTCTCTCTCTTTAATCCTTCTGATTCAGACTGAAAAAAAAATGTTGCAAATGGAAGCAAGCATTGAGTGAAAGAGTGTCTATGATGATCTCTATAAATTCCTCAAACAGCTGGAATTCAGCCTAGATCTTTCACCTTTGTCATTGTTAAAAAGGTGATTTCTTTATGTGTGTGGAGAAATGTGCATTTTCTATAAAATATCCTGCACGTCTACACATGAGATGATACAGCCTATTATACTGCCTTTCTTTTAATGTGTGAATATTTTCTTCTTACACTAATAAAAAAGAGCTTTTGTGGAACAAAGAAATTTCTTTAAATTAAAATTAAAATCAAAATGCTGTTTCTTTTGTTACAGTACTTACTACAGTAACTATCAGGATAGTTATTACAAACACTATGTTACCACAAAAGATATTCAGAGATTACATCAGATTAGAACTTTCATAAAATTTTGATGGAACATTCAGAAAAATTGTCATTTCTCCAGAGACATGAATAGGAAAAAAAGCACACGATACCATGAATCTGTTGCTTTCAACATTGAAAATGCTGTGGGAACTTCTTTGTCTTAGGGGCTTCAGTTTAATCACATGCTTACCCTTGAAGTACTGGAATCATCATATGAAAGAAACAATTAAGAGCTACTTAAAAGTATGCTTGTGATATGGTCCTTAAAGACCATCTAGATCAAAAGTGCAGATTGAGAGAATAATTTTTATTCATGATAAAGTCAGGAAATGAGTGTACAGCAAGCTTCTTAGTTTGAGGATTGGAGAATCAAGCTTTCAGAGCCCTCTCTGCAATATGTTGATGAAATTTTGATGCAGTGTTAGTGCCTACTGTTGCAGTAATAAAAATATCAGGGACGTAATTCTGGCATCTGTTCCACTGGAGTCAAGAAACTACTCTAAATGTTGTTCATTATTCTGTGAAGTGGCATTTTGTTTTAGGGTACAAATAATCTGCCTCAAAATCATTTAGATCCTGATCTGATGTCTTGATTGCATATTATCAGTAAGGAGACAACATGACTCTACAACCTTGTAGTTAGATCTGTCATTGAGAGATGGAGTTGTAGGCCTTGATCAAATGACTGTTTTTATATTCAATGGGGAAACACTGTAATAATGCCAGAAGCAGGAAATTCTTTCTAATACTTGACCTGAGTTCTTCAACATGAGGTTTTTGAGTTAAGCACATATATGCCTTCATTCTCTTATCTTAAACTGATTCTTCTTCCCCGTGCCTCTATCCTGACATTACCCTTCAACTCTTTTCCACAGAAGAAAAGCTGTGAAAATAAGATGAGAAAAAATTACATACCACTGTGACGATTAGCATTTTAACAGCTGAGTTATCACATAAATATCATACCACCTTTATGATGTCATGCAGGTGTTCAGAGTTCCTTTGCATCTGGGGGTAAGGCTGCCAAGTTATTTATTGATGGTGGGAAGAAGCACCACAAAGCATCAGTAAAACAGACAGGTAAGTTTGAAGACATATTCAGCATCTCTATTAGTCAGCTCTCTACTACTTCTGACTCATCATGCCATTTCTCAGTTCTCTTGCATTGACACCAGGTTGTATAATTGGAAAATGAACAAGGAAAGACACATAACTTTCTAATTTGCAAATTTCTTGTTGCAAATTTTTGAGTGCCCATTATTGGAGATATATATAGAGAGAGAGATAGATATATAGATAGATAGCTATACACACAAACATACATATATAAATATGTATATATAAAGATAATGAAATTCTCTTTTTTGGATAAATACTTTTAATAGGATATGTCAGATGGAAATATGTTTTACTATTTCCTTTTTCTCATCTTGCCTTCAAGTTAAAAATGAGAATATAAATTTCACTCTGTGGATTTTGATATCTAAATCTATGTTTGAGATCCTAATCTGTCTACTTATATAGTCAATACAGATGTGGTCAGTGTACTTACTGGAGTCAAGGGCATGATTCTTCTTATTTTAAAGTAGATATCTAAACCAAGCTAAATGAACCATAACCCTAAAGTTCCTTTTTCTTTTTTTTCTGTTCTACAAAGGTAGTCAACCTAGGATGGCTCTCACTGCCAGCCATCTATTTTGTGACCATATAAATTTGGATTACTGTAGTCAAACTCACAATATTTGAGTAGTAAGCTTACATGAATTTAACCATGCTTCTGATTTTTTCCGTTCACTGTTCTGGGGTATTCCTTTCTAATTTTTCACTTTATTAGGCAATAGCTGTGGAGTGAGATAAGGAGAAGATTAATGTACCAAAAATGAGAATAACCGAAGCTGTAGAAGATAGGGAAGTATGTGTAGATTTGTCACATGACCTACTTAATAATAAGCAAATTATTTTCAGATAGCTAAATCATAAGCCTTAAGAAGGAGATTCTTAATGCTAGAGTTAGAAACTTGTAAAAAAACTTAAAAAAAAAAAAAAAAAAAAGAGGCACTCCAGGTAAAACAGTCCCTTAAAGCCGTCAATCCAAGCCAAAAAGGGAAAGTACTGCAGGTATGTAAACATGACAGCAGAAACCTTGGAGATTTCTCTCATTTAGGGTTCTGTCTAGTAAGAATCGGAGTTCCACATGGTGAACACCCACGCAGTGAATGTGATACCTCCTCCTTGACTTGCATGAAAGATTCTTCTATTGAAGAAAAAAAATCTGGTTAAATCTAGTCATAGAACTTTTATTACTACATACTTTTCACTATAAACTTAATAGAACTTTGTAAATGAAGCTCTGTTTAATTCTCTCTCATTGTTGTATCATTATTTTCAAAATAATGGGTAAAAAGGTGTTTCAAGCAGAACATAATAAACCTGGAGTTCAATTAAACTATTATTTTATCTAAATATTAAAATGTGTTTGAGGGTTTTTTTTGTTTTCTGGATTGTATTCTTAATACAATGGAAGAGAAATAGTTATCTGTAGAGGGCTGCTGTATTTATAGCCAGCTATCAGATATCAGGAAATGGCTTCCTCTCATCATGTATTACATCATCATGAATTATCAGTCATTGCTAACAAAATATTGATCTTGTGTCTATAAAGCGTGTGCTAGGAGACCGGATAGAAGTCATCTCAAGAAAATACCAGCACTCTGGCATTATTTTCAGCTACCCTCCTCTACCATATATCAATCGATCACTCTGATTAGCCATGCCAAATGTACCAAAATACAAAATAAGAGCATGGAAATAGAAATGACCTGTCTGGTGCAACTTTACAGATCAAATGATTCAGAAATAATTCTATTAGTGATGACAGCAGCCTATGGCAAACTGAAAATGAAAAAAGGAAAAAAAAAAAAAGAAAAGAGGAAATAAAAGGTGTCCTTGAAATTAGGTTCTGCTCACACTTTGAACAAATTTCTCTGTTCAGTTTGGTGAAATGCTCTTTTTCAGTAGCACATAAAATAGCTTTTGATGAGCCACAGATCTTCCATTTTTTTATTATTTTCCATCTTATTAAATTAAGACTTTAGATCAGGAATAGTAATTTTACATAAAAATGCCTGCAGCCAAGCTGCCAAAACTTTTGCTATGGTCTTGCAACCACAGTTGCTTAGACATAATTGACCCATAACTTTAGCAACAAAGGAGATCACTTGCTGAATCATAGAGATACTATACAATTTGCATGAAGATGAGAAAATGTTCTTGAATTTATGGAATGTTGAATAACTTTTCTAAAGACTGTTTAGTTTTCCCTAGTATTAGAAAATTACTGTTTCCTTTCCTCAGGTTTTACTATTGGACACAATGTATTTTTTGCTAACTGAATAATACTGCCTTATTTATAGAGAGCTAAAATAGGAGGTCAGGCTACAAAATATGCAAGCTGTGTGATGCCTTTTTTTTTCAGAGTAATGTATTCCTTCTATGTGCAAGATCAAATGAAGATAAATTTCCTCCCCAGGCTTAACCAAACAGCTCATCATGATTCTATTTTGCCTCTTATAGACAATCACAAGACATTAAAATGAATCTTTATTAAAAATATCAGTTATATGTTAAAAATACTTTTTTGTTTGTTTTCATTTACCATTCTTAAGTGCTTGACACAGAACTGTGTTGCATAATTATGAGTGGGCAATTGTCCTTGCCTGTTCTGTGAATTAAGTATGCATAACACTTACAATTCTCTTGCCGTGAAACACATTAACAATTATGTCCTTTAAGGCTCTCAGCATACGATGTAGAGTGTGTGTCTGTGTCAGTGTGAACCTTCACTCAAGTCAAGTGGAAGTTGCTGATGGGAACTTGAAATCGGCCTTTATGGTTCTCGCCACTTGGATTTGGACCGCCATTATTTTTCCAGAACAGAACAGCCTGTTCTTTTTAACCTGTTCAATTTCATATTTTCTAATAATAAGGATATAAATCAAGTGATACAAACACCATAGAAGTGAAAATGGTGGATTTACTGCTCTGTTAGTTTCAACAGCTGATGCCACTTTTAAGATAATCCTCTCAGAAGAAAAAAAAAAACAACAAATTTGGTTAGCTTCAAAGGCTTTGGGTAGCCTGTTGAAATTTTCTAGTATATACAATAAAAAATTTTGTTCAGAAAAATGGTTTGTAATTTAATTTAATTCTGCAAGGCTGTACTTGAATTACTGTCAAATCTGTGTGGGCTTTTTATTCCCAGAAAGGTAAAATGAACCAACCTTTCAGCAGACTTACAGGGCTCTTCAAAGCATATTATACAAAATGAGATGGGAAAAAGTTTGACTTCTGAGAAGATATGCAAAAATGAAGAAAAAAAAAGAGATCCTGTGACAAATTTAATATGGAGAGATCAGAACATAGAAACTTTGAAGAATGGCCAAAAAGAAAATGTAATTTATATGATGTATTAATTGCTCAGGACAAGGGGGAACAAAACACAAAAGAGTTGAATTAGACAGCATGAGTTCCAATAGTTTCTATTTAAATATGCTTAGAATTAAAAAAAAATCTTTCTCAAAAAACAGACATGGATTTTTATGTGTTTAATGCAATGTAATGTATTCAGTGACTAAGGGAAACAAGCAAATCAATATCCACACCAGCAGAATCAGTGAAATATAGTGGAAGAATATAAAGAGTATGCTTTGGCCCACAAACCCTTCCCATCTCTTTTACCTTCCATTTCCTAATATTATTAGCTGTTTTCTAGATCACAAATTTCCTTTTTAATCTGGGCCAGTAAGCCTCTCACCCAAATAGAAATTAAGTGTATCAGAAATAAGACAAGTCAATCTCTGAGGTGTTATTTTTCACTCTTACTAAAATAAAATTAGTCTTTCAGGTTGGCATGAAGTCTGTTGGAACAATGCCTGTTGTGGGCATTAACAAAGAAAATTATGCTTCCAAAGTTAAAATTGGACTCTGATTTCCTTGAAAATCTGATTTCCAGGAAATAAAAATTATCTATAAATTCTCATGGAATGTAAACATACGTAACAATAATTCTGAAATTAAGAAACTTAAAATATGAGAAATACATAAGTATATCAAAAGATAAACATGTCAAATAGATTGAAATAGGCCAAGTCTGGCCAGAAATCAAAATGTAGAAAGATTCCTTCTCTTTTTATTTTATTTTATTTTATTTTTAAGTATTTACCAGAATCATAGGATGGGTCAGGTTGAAAGGGACCACATTGGGTCATGTGGCCCAACCTCCCTGGGGGAGCAGAATCATCCTAGAGCACATGGCACAGGTTTGTGTCCAGACAGTTCTTGAATCTCTCCAGTGAGGGAGACTTCACAGCCTCTCTGAGCAACCTGTTCCAGTGCACGGTCACTCACACAGTAAAGTTCTGCCTCATATTCAAGTGGAACTTCCTGTGCATCAGTTTCTGCCTGTTGCCTCTTGTCCTATTGCTTGGCACCACTGAGAAGATCCTGCTCCATCCTCTTGATATCCTCCCTTCAGATACTTTTAGATATTGATGAGGTCCCTTCACGGATGTCTCTTCTCGAGGCTGAATAGGGCCAGCTCCTTCAGTCTTTCCTTACAAAAGAGATGCTCCAGTCAATTAATCATCTTTGTTGCCATCTCCTGCTCCATTCCAGGAGCTCCATGTCTTGTACTGAGAAGCCCATAATGGGAAACAATATTCCAGATGAGGCCTCACCAGGGCTGAGTAGGGTGGCAGGATCACCTCCCTCAGCAAGCTGGCAATGCAATAACTGTTTGAAATTCTTTTTTTACAAAAGTTTGGGGGTTTTTTTAACTCCTTATTTTCTAATTAGTCTTATTTAACATAGTCTTGAAAATGTGTTATGAGAAGTATTCTATTTTTTCTACCAACATAACTTTAAAATAATCAGCATCATCAGTATATCTATTCATAGGGGTTGATATAAAAAGGGCTGATATTATTAAATTGGAAAGCAAATATGCACATTCAGAAAATACTTAGTCTCTCTACATATAGGAATAAATCCCTTTGTGTATGAGAACTATTACTAAAATCCACCACCAGTGACACTTAGACATTTCTCCAAAGCAGTTTTTAAACTTTGTCACCCTAAAAGAGAAAAAAAAAAATCTAATTAAATCCATAAAAATATATTAAAAATGGTCTTATTGCCAAAGCTACTGAAGTCATGTGTAATGTGCACCCAGTTTTGGTGGTTGTGGTTTTGTTATGTTGTTGCTATTATTAATATTATTTTATTTTCTTTGTAAGTCTTATAATTTATATTTATTATACTATACAGCAAAGAGCATACATACAGGTGTAGCATGTGATGGCGTGTGGATATTGAGACATTCATTTGATTTTAATGACCTTTGAAAATCATCTGAAGAATGTATGTTATGTTCCACTGTGCAGTATTGTTAACATTCATATTTCATACACACAATTTATGTTGAGAAGAATGATGCCTTTATTTATATTTCCAGTCTTCCAAAGAGAATGATTGTGCTTCTGTCAGCCTTTTATGTCAATTTTCTTCTGTGCATATTTTATGAAGGTTTATTTTTTCCAGTGGATTTCCTTTCTCTATTTTGAAATTGATTTAGAAAGGTTAAATGCTGCCTGACTCATTGAAAACAGGGCTATGTAGCTAATCTCAATGTGCTCAAATAATTACGAGAATTTCAGACATGCCCAGTATCTGCCTTCAAACACTGCTGAAATTTCAGCAAGAATTTGGCAGTTTAACAGAAAAGGTATAAAATTAATGAGAATTTTCAAGTATCAAATTTTAAGGATCTTTCATTCCTAAATGAAATCCATGAAATCTACATTTACAAAGTCAGTACTACAATAATGTAACTTTACCCATATGTGTCTATTTCAAATAATCTCTGCTTATCCAGCACAGTTGAAAACATTTCAGTTCACCCACTCTTCAAATAGTGATATATGTTGGAAAAACTGGAAGGTGAAAAATAATCCATAGTTAATAACTGTAGTTGTTAGATATTCTAAATATTCCTAAAGTCCAGAGAGATAAGTAATTCATGAATGTATTGGTCAATCTAAATTTTCATTAATTCCTTAATTTTGTGACTTTCTAAATACCATCAAAATGGAATTCATCTTCATAAAAACTTTTCTCATTTAGAATTTCTCCACTGTGACAGATGTTTAATCTGTAAAAGGTGGTAAACCTATAGCCTGTGAAGATTGTTCCTTAGTGCCAGTGTGGGTTAAGTGTGGTGTTTTCAGGAGCTGGGTGCATCATGAAAATGTATTCCATTTGCATTTGGGCATCTGTTCTCCTGGGAACCCACAGAATGATAGGAAGAGGCAGGAGAAGAGGAAGATGTGTAAGGCTAGGGCAGGGCAAGGCAAAGCAGGGAGGGGAAGGGAAGGAAAGGGAAAGGAAAGGAAAGGAAACAAAAAGGAAATGAAGAGAAGGGTAAAAATAAGGAAGAGAAGGGGAAAAAAAGAAGCAAAAAAAAGAAAGGCAGAAATGAAGAAAGAGAAAAGGAAAAATTAAAATGGGAGGAAAAGGAGGAAAAAAGATAAAAATGGTGACAGGAAAAAAGGGCAAAAGGGAAAAAGGAAGGAGGAGGGCAAAAAAAAAGAAAAAAAAAAGAAAAAAAAGAAAAAAAAAAAAAAAAAAAAGGAAAAAAGAGAGGAACCTCTGAGATTTCTGGAATGTATCTGGAACGTGGCCAAAACCATGCAGAGTTTGTAGACACAGCTTTAAACAGATCTGTTCTAGTGTTTTCTCTCAGCCCTTTTCTCCCAGCAAATCATGACAAGAGAATAAACCTGAGTCAACATTTACAATTGCTTCATTAATGAATAAACAGGTTACTCAGTAGACTACATTAGGAACTAAAGACTCTTGCTTGATTTGACTGTCTATGACTTTGAATCTCTTCCTTAGTCATAGTTGTTTCCACTAGTCTACAAAATTGTTTTGCTTTACTTTTGTGTCTAGAATATCGGAAAAAAAAAAAAGTACAGTCTTTTAAAAATCAAAGCAGTAAATCAATATATTGTCTGCCTTTACCATTCTGATAAGTTGCAGCATTACATTCTAGTTCTATGAAAGTACCTCCTTTACTTTTTTCTTAAATAAACCTCTGAGGTCCTAATATTTTCTTTGCAGAATCTCCTTACTTTCACATGCTAGACAATCTACCTGTACTTTTAAGGTTGAAATACACATAGAAGGAAATAATGACCTACTAAATTAGACACAAAACGAAAGATGCTGGTAGCTGGCTCTATTTTCAGTTAAATATAAAAATAATTTTTCTGTTTTACTTTCTTAGCCCTTATCTGAAGTAATTTATTTATACTACACATATTACTTATTGTTAATAATAAATCAAAATTTTATTTATATGCATAAAAATATGCAAATCCTTCTCAATACCATCAAATCAGAAACAATACCCTAAGAAAGATCTCATTATTTTCACCAGTTCAAGACAGATGTTACTTGTCATTACTCTGGTTTCTACGAAATTGTAAATCATACAAAACCAAGCTTAAGCACAATCTACTGTAAAATAAAGTTTATAATTTCATGAAAAAATATGGCTTCCTGGCATTTTCTACTACAAGTCCTTTGTAAAATTGATCAGAGCTTTTGGGCTATATTTTTACTGTTTGCTTTGCTTAGTGTTCAAATAGAAACAATTCAGTTACTCCCTGTAACATTTTTGTGTTCTTGCTAAGAAAATCTCATAAGCAACTAATAAAAATTTCAAATGACTGATGAATGAATTTGATACATTGAAATGGCGTGATGTGGACAGAAAGGTGCCAGATACTTTTTTTTCCTGGTAAGGCAATGAGAATATAGATATATGAAACTTTCAGGTAATTCTCTTCTCTTCTGTGCTCTCTCTCCTCTCATGTGTTCTGATCGAACTGTAAACGTACACCCATACTGTAAAAAAAAAAAATAAAAATTACCAGATCCAATTCTTTCATTCTGTTTTCATTCATTCTTTTTCATGCTCTCTGGCATGATTTTGATTCACACTAACCAGTGATCTCTGAGATTGTGTCTAGACACTGCCGAAGGGTCAAAGTCATCCAAACTCACTCTCACTCTACCACGTATGTGGTAGAGTCCATAGTTTAGGTCCAGTTGACCATGCTCAGTCTTGGAACATTAGTGCAGGAAGTTATATTTTCCAAACCTCCCCGAGGTCATGCCCCAGTCAGCTCAGTTGCACTGTTAATGCACATCATTTGATGTGTTTTAACAGACCCCACACAATTTTTTAGTGCTCTGACCTGAAAATGGTAAAGGTTGTGAAAGGGCCACTTACTACCAGTGGGGCTCAGGTGCTGTCCAAGTCCATGTGCTATCCAGCGTTAAAATAGCATTTACTCACCCTCAGGGCCAGACTGCAGTGTCTATTATGTCTCTGTAATAGGCATAGGTTGAGCAGCTGTCATGGAGCTCAGCAAAACTTCACTGATGCTTTTTCTCTAGCCAATTTTGATAGCAAGTTCATCATCTTCTTACTAGTAAGCAAGCTACAAAGTGTGGGTGGGAAGGAGAAAAGGACAAACTCAAATAAGAAGGGCCAAGAAGCAGAGAGATGCTGACAGTGTTAAAATAGGAGTAAAAGGAGCAGAAGTGGAGAAAGGGCGGAACAAAAAAGGGAACCACAGAGAAATTCTGCTAGAGCTGCTCTTTGAACAGAGAAAATATTATGAAATGCTAAATACACTGAAAATTTGGACTGTAGGCATGTCAAGTGGGATCATCCTGAGCTAATAGACATTTGAATATTCTGGTATTAAGCTCCTTTTATCTCAGACAAGTGTAATTGCATTATCCTTCCTATAAGTGATGTTGTGTCTGCAAAATAATGTTTCTGTTACTCTGATACCACAGTGATGTGTACAACACGGAAATGCCCCAGAAGTTAATGATTTTTAATTCAGTGTTCAGTTAAAATGATGTCCTGTTCATAAGATATGGGCAGTGTTCTGAATGATGAAGTTAAAAAATAATCGGCTGGCTAGCTGTTGATTCTTTGCATGAACTCTGTTCTTTGTCCATTGTAAGAATTTTCTCAAGAAAAAAAAAAATAAATGGTTATATAATTACAGTTTGTATCAAAAAACACATTAGTCCACTGACATTAAAGTTGTACAGGAAATTTAATCTGATGGTACTTGCTGTTTGAGTATTTTTCTTCATACTGTTAGAGGTCTGTTTTTAGTACATTGCTCTGATCTACACAGAAAAAAGTATAGGTTTTGTTTTATATTTGTACTTTTTATACGTGAGATGTATCTGTTCACCTGACCAAATCTGGGGGAGGACATGACTGGCATTAGCTGATCACATTACTATGCAATACCCTCTGCTGTGGAGCAGAGGTCATGAATCTTTTCTTAGTTCATGAATCTTTTCTTAGCTCACTTGATAGGCCAGGTGCTCAGAAACTGCAGACAAAGCATTTCTACTCTCCAGAATCCTTAGAAGGGATGCATAGGGCTTACAAGGATCTAAAAAAACATGTAGACTGCAGATTTTGTAGTGATGCAGAGAAAGAATGACTCTTTTGTAAATGTTACTCAAGAAAGCAAGCTACTTATTTTAGGTTCAGTTCCAGTGATTAAGGTTTGTGCTAAACGGTATCCTTACTCTCAGTGCACCTATTTACATGGTTAATTCCTTCTCTTTGGTTGTAAAAGAAAAAAATAAGTGGCTCAGTTCAAAATACATGTGTAACAGTACACAGGAATAAAAAGAAATACAAATTCATTTGTAAGCTCATGACAGCAAAGTCTGTACTTTTTATGTTTGCTCAGCAACAAATAAAATGGAGCCACAATCCTTGTTGTGCTCTTGGGAAAAACATCAATATCATTGCTATAAAATTGTTGGCTTTTGATTACATTCTCAGGTTTTGTTGCAGTTCCTGTCCAACTTATAAGAATGACCAGAGTTCAATGAGACAAAGAAAAAATTTTTTGATTTGTTCAGTTTTTCAGTCACAGTCTTTTAAGTTCTCTTTACCTCCATGGGAAAATGAATCCCACAACCTCATAATTATTTTGAGATTTGTGTGTGTTGTGAGGTTTTCAAGTTTTGCACTACGTCTATATCCCATTTACCATTTAGAGGAATAGTGAGACACCAGTTAACCATTTATCCCTGGCGTTTGTCAAAATAATCTTTACAGGGATGGTGCCTCACACTGCAGACAGACAACTAGTTATAATAAAAGAAGTTAATTATGGTTTCTCTGTATCCATCATGACATAGCACTGTGTTGCACAGTAAGTGAAAATGATGTGTTAGGGAATTTTCAGCTAGGAAAGCGGGGGAGGGTGTAACAGACTGTTTCTTCATGAAAGAAGTGCTTTGTCCAGCATGCTAAAAATGAGCTACTTGTTGGTGTGCAGAGCTGGAACAAGTCCAGAGTCTTCAGACCTCACATTTTCTTAGCTTTTCTTTGAATCAGACATTGATTGGTATTTCTAACTGGTGCAAATATATCTGATATTATTCTTGCTTCAAAAAAGAACAATAAGGAAATATTAAGGAAGAAAAACATTTTGAAACTCATTTACACAAAGCAGGAGGAGTCTCTCCATCCCAGTTGATTAGAGATGCTAAACCAGAATCAACACGGTTTTGTCGGATTTAATGGAATAATCTTATATTAAAATGAAGATTTATAGATAACATCCATTCATACTTCCTTGTAATGACTTTTCGGGTTTTTTTCCTTTATATTTCTTTCAAATACATACTCTATTTAAACAAGCACTTGCTATTGCACTTGTTTTAATTCTGAGAGGTTTGTAGGGTTTTTCCCCCCCCTTTCCTTTGATGGTGAGTGAAAGTTTCAGAACACTTTGAATTCTACTACTTTTTACTGTGGGTTTTTTATTATTATTTTAAATGCATTGTTGGAAAAAGGGTATTCATATTTATTTATGAATACAGGTGGAAGAGGAACAGATTTTTAGTCAAATAAAGTTTTGAAGATAAAAAACCCCAACAACTTACTGTTTCAATTCAAAAGTTGAAAATTTTGTGACAAGTTAAGTTTGGTTTTTGATGATTAAAGTGTTCTGTTCCGTTACCTACTATGTCCAATGGAAAAACGAATCATAGATGATCTTTCCTTATTGAAAAGCTTTGTTTTCCACAGAGAAGTGCTTTCTTCTTATCGTCTTTATTATTATTAGCACATTTTCCAACAGCGCCAACAGTCTCCCTTTCATTTCCAGAAAAATTCATTCAAGTAATTCTAAACATGAATATACACATTTTTGAAAAATCACCATGTAGGTATGTGCTTAGTGAAAAAGATATTAGCAATTTTACTTCTACCCTATTTCTCTAAGTTTCCGTTTAGACCTCAACAAGAAAACA
>VZTA01014661.1:0-26326 GCA_013398855.1 Mohoua ochrocephala
TCAATCCCACTGTCCATGTTGCCTACAGAGATGTTAAATGGCACCTTGTCTTCATACTGACCCCAGAGGAATGCTGCTCATCACCATTCTCTGTTTGAACGTTGAACTCTTGACCACAATTCTTTCCATCCATCCATCCATCCATCCATCCATCCATCCATCCATCCATCCATCNATTTCTTTATCCACTGAGTGGTCTATCCATAAAATCCATATCTCTCCAGTTTAGAGACACGAATTTCATGCAGGACAGTGTGAAATGCTTTGGACAAGTCCAGAACCATTACATACTTACTTGCTAAAATCTGCTCCTAGACTGCACTTTTATGTATGATCTAGAAATTTTTTAAATTTCCATCTTTCTTAAATACATGCCTGCCATGTAGTCCCAGCTCTTACATACAAGTTGCAATATGATCCAGTCAACTATACTGTTGACCAGGTGTTAGGGCTTGAATTTAAGCTCTATACAAATTCTTGTGGAGTATTTAGTAAAGATCAACAGGGTTTTGAAAAAAAATAGACTTCATTGGCATAATCCCCATTGCCAGAGTAAAGCTTCTGTTGCCTTCAATGGGAACTGAGTTTTGTAATCAGTGCTGTCAGTCACCATCTGGACTGACACAATTTTGCCACAGAGAGAGTCCGTCTTTTCTGGGATGCCATCTGTTAGGCAGTTTCTTCTGACTTGTTTCCAGTATCAACCTTTATACCTTCTTTCATGTTCTCTTTTGTGCTCCAAGCAACCTCTCAAATCCTCATTCTCCCTGCTGTTTTCAAAATATGTTTTTGAACACTAGTGAACACAATGAAGTACCCTAGCAATAATGTCTATTACCAAACCCTGGACAACATCACAGTCATCTGAAGAAAACTTGTTAGGAGACTAAGGCTTGGAAGGCATTGATCCCAAACCCTTTTCTCATCCCTGCAAGTGATATTTTAAAGCAGTGGCTGGGGGAGAAGTTTGAACCACTGTTTACTTTGAGTCTTTGCTGTGGATGAAAGAAACTGGTTAGTATGACGGTTAACCTTATAATAGTTTACAAAAGTATCAGCTCTTATAGGTTAAAAATAAGATCAAGTAGCATTAATCTAATGGTATAACTGTTTTTGAAAGGCTTTTACTCAGTAAAGCCAGGTTTATGAAGTCTTAAAAAAAAGTAATTTTGAGCTAATGGTTGCTAAGAGTCCTGCACACTCTGTTTTCACCCTGACATAGGGTGAAATTTATTTGGCACTTCATAAGCAAATGGAACAAAAGGTGTGAACCCAAAACCTTTCAGTTTGAGAGAGAAAACAAAAGAATATATTAGAAATAATAATTACATAAGGGGTGCATCTTCTTAATGAAAAAAAGAACAGTAGTTACCATGTGGTTTCATTAATGAATGTTAAATATAATTCACACACGTTATTCATGCGTGGAGGAGATGTGTAACTCATGCATGGAGGAGATGTCTATGTATCTGAACAGCAGCCTTTCTTTCAAGTTGTTTCAGGGTTGTGATTTTTCCAAACAAAATTTGAGTGAACTCTTCTTGGTTAACGAATTTGATTTGAACCATGAGCAAGGATGATTTAGAGTTTCAGAGACATAGGAGAAGCAGTTACTTTTATTGTAGTAGCCTTTTTTTTTGTGTGTGTGTGTGTGTGTATCTGTACCTCTAAAAAAACGCCCACCAAAGCCTTTCATGTTGTAGTCTACTTGTAGATGGCCTATGGGTAGAAACAAATCAATTGATGTGTTCATACTGTGTTCATTCTCGAGAAATAGCCCTAGGTATTTCAAAGGTGAGAAAATGTGGCAACAGACAATTATGTAACAGATAATTCAAATAGATTTTACAGGATCAACCTTGCCAACGCCTTACGATGCTTATGGTTATTTTGCATAAAAATTAATAGTAGAATACTGTGTTGGAAAAGTATAACTACATTGCAGTCTGATTAAAAGCTGACACGCAATATCTGTAGATACTCTCACTTGTTTCAATGCATTGAAATGAGAATAAGTAATATTCTTTCTGAGAAGCTAAGCTGGCATAAGATACCTTCCTTTTTTCCAATTATGAAATCCATGTCTTGCTGGGAAATGGTGTGGATGACCAAATATTGTCGTGTTCCCTGATGACTGAGACTCTCTTCACGACTCTGCAGTCCCTCCGTTTGTGATGTCTAGCTTGTTATTTCATTTTTGTGTGATTAGCGTCCCTTATTTTTAAAACCCGTCCAGGAAATCTTCCTCTGGAAAGCAGTTCTCAGTTGCAGATGGGAGTTTCACATAAGAACCGGATGACCAGTGATTATTGTGTGACTGATGTTACTGCTGAGCTTTCCCTTACAATGGTTTCTTGAAGGCTTTTTCCTCTCTGGTAGATGCTGCAGAGAGCTTGCTATATAGAAGCTTTTTTTTCTCCTAGGATAAGATAGTTGTGTTTATCTTTCATCTCCAAATGTATGGTGTTATTCTTCTACTGTTCCTCCTTTAGAGGAAAGTGAAGAAATGAGTCTGACAGAAAACTTGGAGAGGTTTTTCATCCAGATTAGTGACAGGCTGAAGTATTTTTCAGTCTTACATTAAATTTTCAAGGTTACCCAAGCAATCAATCTGAACTATTTCTGCTGTAGAAAACTGTCTGTTTCCTTCCTTTTCCTTTTCCTTCTAAGCAGTCAAATAGATGGGGGGGGGAAATAAATCATCATTTGAACTTTGTCACCAAATTTACTTGAGGTGTCTTTCTGTGGAACAATCATAGGTGGGAGCAAGCATGAAAAATCTGGCTGCAGTATATCATCTTTCAGCGGCTCTGATAGGTTACCACACTCACATTTTTCAAGGCAAAGCTCCAGAGGGCCCTAATTTGACTTTTTTTCGGTCCGTCTTGGAATTTTTCTGATTCAGTTCAAGCGCTCTTAGCTGAAATGGGGAAAAAAATTAAAGTCTGTGAAACAACCACTGTCCTCTTGTCACCCAATTACCTCCCTTTCCCCAGTCAAATTCCATAGGCTGGGGACTGCCTTCATTCAAGTGGCCTGCGAGCTTGTGATGCCATAACCTATGTAGAAGGAGCACATATATGATCAGATTTTCTTTCCAGGCAGTGAAATGTTTACGGTTAAGACGCTGCTTGAAGTTGTAATAAAACAGTGCCTGGGAATTTTTCACATGCACCAGAAGGATTTGTTGTTGCTTCAGGCTTTGTTGGATGTCTCTGAGTGATCTCTTGAAGTGCATTTTTTCAGTATGGGGATTTTCATTATACTTATTTCGGGGCACAATTCCATAACTTTATCACTTTTCTTGGACTAGGTGCTGAGCAGTTAAGAGCCATGAATCAGTCTTCCAGCAAAAGCAGCTGATTTCAAACACCTTCTGTGATATGGTAATCAATTATACATGTAGTCATCAGGGAATTGTAAAAAGACAAGTCATTTGATAGTGAGGGGTCATATCTAGAGCTGACTGAGCTTCTTCATGTAATTTAGTAATATGCTGTGTCTTAGAAGTTCTCTGAAGCAGAGGTTTCCCAAGGAAAGTTCCCCACTTTTTAAAAAGTCACTTGAAAAATCTGGGCATTATTAGGAACTAGGTAAAAATTACTACTACTTAATTTTACTATGTAAACATTTTAATAAATATTGCTTATCTTTTGTGTGTAACTATTAGCTTTTATTTGTAACTTTTTGCCTTTTTCACTTTATTTGTAGTGAATAATCACAGTATTTTTGCAAAATATTAACTTCTGTGTTGGGTAAAGTGTTTTTTTTTTTTTTTATTTGTCTCATCAGCATCAGTCCCTCTCCAGCCCTGTCTTCTTAGAGGTGTTAGAGAGTTTTTTGGTTTTTTTTTTAATTTAAGTTCCTGTGATGGATGGTTATGAAATATCATGCTTGCAGGGAAAATTATTTCTTCCTAATCCTTGTCAGTCAGTGGTTGGCTTATTTCCTGTGGTCTGAAGACTTATAGCCCATATTCTAGTTCATACAGTACTTCATTTTAGTTGACTTCAAATTTTGTTCATTACTGACTTCTAGTTTGGCAATGTTATTATTCTTTATTGTCTGCACTTGGACAAAATCAGTCAAGAGGCCATCATTCTAACAGAAAACTGTGACCGATTGCTTTAAAAATAAATGATACTTGCACTGACACAAAAGAGAAAAAAACATTCATTAAAACCCATGTTGGAGAACTCTCATCACTCTTTTCCTATTGCATTTGACATTGCCTGAAAGACTGTTATATATTATGTTTATTTTTAGCGACTATTGTTCTCTTTAAATCTCCCCTACGACTTGAGGAAAGCAGTAGTGCTTTCGAACAGAAATTTACAGAAGCAAGACATTGCATCCTTCTGTTGTAGTAAGGGGCTATTTCATGAAGTATCTCTTTTAAATAAGTTTGACTTCAGTAGGGAAAAAAAAACCAAACCCAAAATATAAGGAGAATCAGAGGCTGCTTTAGGGCATACAGATTGAAAACCTGTGCGCCTTTTCTCAAGAACATAATAACATTTGTAAGTGAGACCTTCAGCACGTCATGCTCATTTTAATAATTTCTTTTGAAGTGCTGAAAAAGCAAACTGCTTTCATTTAGTTTACTTTTTACCTCAAAATTGGCTTACTCTTCTACTCAATATCCTGCTTGTGTACATAGCTCATACAAAACTAATGTTGTATAACACAAAAATGAGATTGACCTGTTGGAATGAGACCAGAGGAGGCCACTAATTTGATCAGAGGGCTGGGACACCTCTCCAATGAAGATAGGATGAGAGAGTTTGGGCTGTTCAGCCTGTTGAAGAGAAGGCTTCAGAGAGAGACATTATGGCACCTTCCAGTAACTGGAGGGGTTCCAGTAACTCGCCTACAAGCAAGCTGGAGAGGGATTTTTCACAAGGATATGTAGTGACAGAACAAAGGGGAATGGCTTCAAACTGAAGAAGAGTAGATTTATATTAGAGATTAGGAAGATGCTCTTTCCTGTGTGGGTGGTGAGACCCTGTAACAGGTTGTCCAGAGAAGTTGTGGACTCCCTGTCTCTGGAGGTGTTTAAGGCCAGACTGAATATGGCTTTGAGCGACCTGGTCTAGTGGGAGGCATCCCTGCCCATGGCAGTGGGGTTGGAACAAGATGATCCTTAAGGTCCCTTCCAACCCAAACTGTTCTGAGATTCTATGACAATCACACAGTTGGAAAGGCAAATATCCTTTCAGGGTTAAATGGTTAAATGAATTGAAATATGTTCCAGTTCATTTTGTAAGGAATTTAATATAAGCCAATAAGAAAAGGACAAATTATTTTGGTTTTGTCATAGACTAAAGCTAAAATAGATCCAGTTTCAATTAGAGCATATTTAAATGCACTGAAAAAAGGATGTGGTATAACCAGACCAATTGTAAACAACAGGTTTCCTGTATTTTTCAAATTGGTAAACGGATTCAAGGAAAGCCACACATTTTGTGTGTGCTTGCCTCAATTTCTTTGTCCTCCTCGATGTTTCGATACCTAGTTCCTTTGCATGGAAAAAATACCAGTTTAAAAAATGGACTCGCTATTGCAGTGGCCTTGTTTCTCCTTTCAGGTTCCTGGTGTGTTTATCCCATACAGTAAACATTAAATGGGCTACAGGGTTGTGATTTTCAGGGGCTGTGACTTCACCTTTGCAGTCCTTTCATTTCAGTCCTCAAGACTGACTTTTAGTCGGGTGACACAGAGCACATCATCCTGTTCACCTGTAAAACACACCAGGCTTCTCTCTTTCCTTTAATACCAGAGCATCATGTGTTGCTTTCACCTGAAATGAACATTTGCAGGGAAAAAGAGATCCGTGACTAAATAAAAATTCAGAAAGTAAGGCTGTCATTATACATTCTACATTGCTGAAACAGATAACACATTAGAACAGCTGCCAAATTACCTGTAATGAACATCTACACAATAGAAGACACTCTGCATATTGATGAAGTTGTGATTAACACCTATTAACAGGATAGAATTTGTCAATGAAAAAGTAAAGATGATTCAGTGCAATATTCAGAAAGAATTGCTGTCTGTGAAGTTTCCTGATTTTGGGCATAGTATTTTTAGATTGTTGTTGGAAATCTGCTAACGGTTTGAAAACATGCTTTGAAAAACTGTGTTCATGAGCTACTAATAAAAGGAAATGTGTTGCAAAATGATGCTTTAATGGAAAAAGTAGTGGGTCTATCTTTCTCGCTTTTTCCCCCACCCCCACTCAGTCCCCGCTTCTGACTGAGTTAAACAATCAGAATTAAACCATCAGAATTTTTTTTTGGCATGTCAGGTCTCAAATTTCCATGGAGCTGTCTGTCTAGATTGTTTCTTTTTCTCTTTCCTTATTTTATTCTGCATTCAATAAATTTCTGTTAATTTCTCTAAATTTCTGCATTCAATAAAATTCTATAAAATTTGCTGTAGTAACTTATGATAGAAGGATACAGTAATTACTGCAATACCAACGCTGTCAATACCCCTAGAATAATACAGAGAGCACATGGACTTCTCTGTAGAATATTTAGGGGGTATTTTTTATGCTCCCAAAATCTGAGGAGATGAGCAGGGACAATGCGTAGAGTATTCCAATTTCTTCTCAAGTAGGACGTGTAACTTCATGGCTCAAAAGTCAGCATTGAAACTTTTCTTGGGTTTTAACCAGCTGGGAACCCTAGGGTGGTGTCTCGGCTCTGGTAATGCCGTAGAAACCTGTGAATCTATGATGGCGATGATGAGGAGTCTATGAAATCCACCTTTGGAATTTGTGAGTTTGTCCTTTGATTTGTTTGACTTAAGGCTTGATCTGAAAAGAGGTCTGAATGTTCAAAGTGCTGGGCTTTTCAACTCTCAGTGCTTGAGGCAAGTTCAAAGTGATCCAGAAACCTGTTTCACCCTCTGGGTTAAATGTCTTGATCATATACTTACCTGTGACCCACATGACTTAAAGAGCAGGGGAATGAGCCTGCATGTAAGTAGCTGGAAAAAATGCTGCTCAAGGCTGCTCAACATGTGATTCCTTCATGGCATCCTTCTTAAGAAGCCAAGCTGAGGGGAGGTGTCGACAGCTTTCCTCGATGGTGACCCTGGAACCATATTTTAAGATCCTTTATCTAGAGGAGATGTAGCAGTAGGGGTTTTTTTGTCTTTTTTTTTTCTTTAGCGTTTTTCTCTCAGACCTTAACATAGGAATGAGAGCATGTGTAGATTCAGGTTCAGTTCCCTCCTTTGCCTGAAGGGAGCTAAGGGTGAGTTTTCATCTCTCTGGAGAGAGAAACTACCAATTTTCAGGCAATTTTAAGGTAAGAATGCTCACTTTCCTCCCTTCTGAGTGTAGACATAAAGAGAATTCATCATTTGTTGGTTATCATCCGGGGATAGTGTGTTATTTCATTGTCTGGTCTCTCAAGTGGCTTAACTTTCAGTTAGCTCAGTATCCATGTTACCTAACTGGCTGAAGAAACAGGGGCTACTGATCAACTTCCACACAGGCTGTGGGAGTGAGGGGTTCAATGCAGCTGGGTTAGCTGCTGAGCAGTTGAGAGGCAGGTGAGCTTCTGAGCTAAGGAAGCCTTGCAGATGAGGTCAGCCTATTTCACGTGAGTTCTGGAAATGCAGTATCAAATCTCATAGGCTTGCAACGAAAAATTTAGCTCGCTTACAGGGTTTTGTGAAATAGTAGGGTACCAACAAAACCTGTCCTAAAACCCCCTCGCTGTATTCTGAGACATCTCGTGTCAAGAGTTCCTGGTTACTTCTCTTTCTTGCAGTGTATTTTGTCAGATACTTTTTTAGACTCATTCATTGACAAAAAAGGGCTTGTCAAATCTTGTCATCATGGTTTAGAAAAGGAATAAATTTAGTAATTTATTTGAAGATTAGTCAGTCTCTGTGATAGTCTACTATGTTCTGCCAGCAGAGTAGCATCATTAGCCAAATTTGGTCTTTGTTTCATCTGTGTAATCCCCGCCAATGCTAACAGAGGCATGCCGCTGTAGCTAAGAAGAGTAACTTGAGCCAGAAAATGTAAAACCAGAAGTCATATGCAGAGAACTATTACAGTAATGTTTTATTTCATCATTAAAGATGATATAAATTTTAAACAATGGTGGGGGTTTTGGTTGATTTAAGAATGCGGCTTTTTTTTTTTTCCCCCCCTAATTCCTGGGGACGTGACAACTGGCAGAACTCATGTGTGGCTCTGATAAGACATTGGAGCTAACTAACTTGGGATTTGGGGCTTTTTTGGTGCATACATCTGTCACTAGCACTGAAGCTTGGAAACTGGAAAAATGTGTTTTATTAAGTTGGAAATCTCTGACATGTTTATACGGGAGAGGGAAGATCTGAATCGTAAGTTATTAGACAAAATTGTATTGATGTAGTCCTTACATTTTTTTATAGATAGATATTTTAAAGGTACAAAGAAAAATTATTCCCTGAAGTCAATAGGCACCCACGTTAAAGGAAGACACATTGAACTTTATATATGTCCAGAGTTGTTCTATGAAAATGAAAGCTGATGTTTTTAGGACTTCAAGAATTTTAAAACTTGGAGGTCTCTATTTTATGTGTGTCAAATCCCTTAAAGAGGCAAAGAGCATAATGTGGGGCACTTAAAAGCATCCAGCTCTGTAACTCAGCTATTTTAATGCTACCAAGGTATAACGCATCGTCTGAACTGTGTGGAATCTGCTGCCTCTTGTTTGTATGAGATGTGCTTCCCTTGCACTGGACCAGTGACAGGGCCCTGATGACTCCAAAACCCTTGGTAACTAGAATGCCATTGAGATTGTTGTGACGTTACTCAGGAAGAAAACTGGAAGGGTGGCGGTGAGGCCACACCTCAAATGCTCTGTTCGGTTTTGGGCCGCTCACTACAAAACATGATCCTGAGGCACTGGAACGTGTATAGAAAAGGGCAACAGAGCTGGTGAAGGGTCTGGAACACAAGTCTTGTGAGGAGTGGCTGAGGGAGCTGGGAGTGTTTCGCCTGGAGAAAAGGAGGCTCAGGGGGACTGCACGGTTTGGTGAGGACGGTGACCAGTGGCTGAGCTGCAAGACTTGACTGTAGCTAAGGCTGCCCCTCCCCTCAGAGGCCAATTAATCTCTGAGCAGTGCCCTGTGCTTTAGCTGCTATGCTTATATCATTAACCTACAAGGGGAGCCATTTCAGAAATGGAATAACGTGATTCGTATCTTCTACATAACTTCTTTGGTAGTACTTGAAGGAACAACCTTAAAGTGTCATAATTTCTACAAATATATACATTGAAATGTAATAAAGTTTCAGACCAAGCACAGAAAGCTACTGTGTCATCAAGGTTACTGTTTAGGTTTACTATTTTCTGCTTAGAATCTGAATAACGTGCAATAAAGCAGTGTAGTTTTTTGGAAAATAATGTAAAACAATGAAATATGAGATTCATCCAGCAAATGGGGGTAAGCATATTGCAGAGAAGATGATTGATTTGAGGGGTTTTTTAGTGCTTTCCAGTTCGGTTTTCAAGGTGATTTTACATTATCGAAACTTTTCTACCTATTTTTCAAGGACTAAAGGATTCAATATTTTTGCGCTGTGGGCGTTTTTTTGAGATTTTTTTTGTTGTTGTTGTTGTTTCATTTTTGCTTTAATCCGCATTTTAAACATAAGGGACCAGTTTTTCTGTGTGTTATTTGGATTTTGGCTTGGTTTGGTTTTTAACCTTGTGTTGTCACTTCTGTGCTTTTAAAGTGGGAATAAAATGCTATCAGAATAGAACAGCAGTGTTTCACATCTGCTTTGCACCTGGTTTAGAAGGTATAAACCTTAACACACAGTACATACCATGGTCTTATTCTTCATTCTTGACCAGAATTTTTTTTTCTTTTTTTTAATGGGAAATAGAGCAACTTAAAATATTTTTCCATTTATTGCTGCAGCGAGTTGCCAGATAAATGGTAACTTGTTTATAATTACAGTGGTAGGCCTTTGCTTTTGCTCGCATGAAAATTCACATGTTTTAAAAATAAATAAAATCCAATCTGATCTAGGCATAGTTTCTCTTGTTTGTTTTTGTAATGAAATAAACATGACGTGGAAATACACACAATCTGCACTTCATTTCTGTGCCATGATTTCGTACATAGATATTTTGTCTGTTTGCACTGTGTGCTGACAAAACCAGAGCTATTAAAGATCAAGTATAGACTCAACACTGGGATTTTATCAAATTTGAGGAATTTGCTGTTAGAACCCAATGCAATAGTTCTTTTTTTTAATCCTCTCAATCCTCCTGTAAGGATAATATGGGAGTATTGCAATCATTTTTCTTCCTGTAGTATCTGACTATCTAGACAGACTAACCCTGAAATGTTACTCACAATGTTACCTTTTGGAAGGCAGCAGCTGGTATTTTCTTCTCTCCTACAGGCTATGACAGTCTCTTGCCAGACTCGGGTATTGTGCCTCTTGTTTTCAGATGGATTTGGCTAGTCCATGAATTTTCTGCTGTGGTGTCTGTCACCTCTTTGTAGCAGTAATCCCCCTACACCCATCTGTGCAGAAGTAAGAGGTTATTCAGGTATTGGAGTGAAAAGGAAACAGAATAGCAGGTTGGATTAAGTGTAATTCACAAATTAACGTGAAATGAAAAAATCTACCTGATAAAGAAACCTGTCTGGTGGAGAAGAGCACAGAACAGGAGGGGATGTAACTGCTAAGAGCAGACACGGATAGATTTTAATTTTGGTCCTTAACTTGTCAGTAGTTTGCAAAAAAGAAAAAAAAAAGAACATATGATCCCATAAACCTTGTAGAACAAAATATAATAATCCATTTCTGCTGTATTCAAGGCCATGACTTGTAGAAATTGTAAACAAAATCGTATATTTCAGGAAACCAGAATGAATTCATTCCATTGCTATTGCTGATTGACTAGAAACAACGTAAAGGATACAGAAAACTCATTATTTTAGGCTTTTTGTATTCCCATACAATGCAAGACAATAAATTAATCAACATAGTTCTGAGGAAAGTTCAAGACCTGCATTTACCTATTTGGAATGTATTTTCTAATGGAATTCCTTGTTGCCAAAGCAGCTTATTATACTGGATTCTCATGCGAAAAAAGAAGTCATTATTTGTTAAGCTATACATGTTATTAAATAAAAACCCACACACATTAGTTTCACTTATTTTATAATTTCATGTTTTAATATAAAGTCAGAATTTATGCAACTGAAATTAGTTACTGAAGTTTTGCTTATCCTTAATGATTTCCTGTACTTGTTTTTTTGTGGATTTTTTCCTCTTCTAATTTTGTAACGCACTTGACACCTTTAGAGAAAGTTACACCGTTCTTTAGCACGCAAGGTTCAAATGCTTTTTTTTGTCTTTTAAATAAAGTTCCTTTAAACTCTGTGTTATTAGCATTATTAATACTGTATACTACTTGAAGAATTGAGTGTCCTTTGTCATGATAACTGTTAAGATTGAGACGCAAAAAGTATTTTGTCTTGCAGATCTTCTATTGATGAAAAAAAAATTAACTTGTTTGTAGGAGTATTTCAGTGTATTTCATGTCCTTCTCTCATGGATTATTTAATTACAGTAATATGTCAAAGCTTTACTTTTTTTTTAGAATGCAGTGGCAGACTTCAGTGGGAGAAAGAGCGGTCAGCATCATAGTTACTTGTCTTCTATTCCTTTGACTTTGCTCTCAGAACAACATCATAATCACAGAATGGCTTGCGTTGGAAGGGAACTTAAAACATCATCAAGTTCCAAACCCCCTGCTGTGGGCAGGGACACCTTCCACTAGACCACATTGCTCAGAGCCCCACCCAGCCTGGCCTTCAACACTTCCAGGGATGGAGCATCCACAACTTCTCTGGGCAACTTGTTCCAGTGCCTCACCACCCTCACAGGAAGGAACTTCCTCCTGATAGCTGATTGAAACCTACTTTCAGTCTCTATTTTCAGGTCATTCTCCCTTGCCCTATTGCTACATACCCTTGTGAAAAGTCCCTCTCCAGCTTTCTTGTAGGTTCCCTTCAGATACTGAAGGAAGGCTGCAATTAGGTCACCTGGAAGCCTTCTCTTCTCCAGGTGAACAATCCCAGTTCTCTCAGCTTTTCCTCACAGGAGACATGCTCCATCCCTCTGATCACCTTAGTGGCCTCCTCTGGACTCACTCCAACAGAGCCATGTCCTTCCGGTGCTGGGGAGCCAGAGCTGGATGCAGCACTGCAGGTGGGGTCTCACCAGAGCAGAGCAGAGGGGCAGAATCCCCTCCCTGGCCCTGCTGCCCACGCTGCTTTGGATGCAGCCCAGGACACGTTTGGCTCTCTGGGCTGTGAGTGCACATGGCCAGGTCATGTCCAGCCTCTCATCCACTAACACCCCCAAGCCCTTCTGGGCAGGGCTGCTCTCCATCTGTGCATCTCCCAGCCTGTGTTCATACATAGAAATATATGCATATATATACACATAAATATATGTACACATTCCTGTTGAAATGGAATTCAATGGCTCTACAAATACTTAACCATATGCATGGGTTTCCATATGATCAGTCTAAAGGACTTCTTATTGAATTTATGACTTGAATGAAAGATTGATCAAAAGGGATGTAAAGACCGGTAAACCTTGCTGAATGTAATTTCCAACACAACTGTTCAGAGGCATTTTGCTTCACATTTTCTCAGAGTTTAAAATAATAATAATAAAAAAGCAATTAAGATGTCTCTATTGTTCCCTTCAATCTGGCCCAAATTTCTGAACTTGTGTTCTGTTTGCTCATCTTGGCTCACTGGTCATTAACACTCCATGAAACATAAAAAGCGTTTGGCAAAGATCTCTATGGGGTAATTTGAAATTAACCTATGTGAACTACAGTTTGCTTATTCTATGTTGCAGATTTTGGGGGTTTTACTGACTATGAGGCTGCAGACTTGCTGCTGGACTTACAGTTCTGAGTAAATACTACTTTGGAAATATGCCGATAAAATGATGCACTTATTAAAATCAGTTACTGATTTATGTAACTTATACAGGTTTTTTATTGCTTTAGTGTTGAATGTTAAATTTTCCTGCAGTTGCCCATGCTTTAATATATTCTACTTGCCTCAAAATAAAAAAAAAATGTTTCCTGTTGCATACGCATTGGGCAGGTGGCAAAAGACGTTTTTAAACCATGGCTCAGGGTACTTCACAACTGCCTCTAGAAAAAAATCTAAAATACTTTAGATTGGCTTTCACTGATGATGTTTTACTGAGTTCATGAAACGTGAGTTTCATAGGATCTGCACAGATGAATCCCTACACCATTTCAACAATCCCTCCTCTTGTTTTTGTAGTTTTCCGTGTTTTAACAAAATGATTTGCCAGTGTTGAATCCTAGATTTAATAGTCTGAGCTTCTAGTGTTTAGCTGGGAATTAATTAATTTAGTTGGCATCTGACAACTCTGTGTAACCACTGGTAGTTTTAAGCATTAATCTTGTTAGGTGTTATTCTGATTGTGGTACCTGGCTGTGGATAATTTCCTATACTGTTCTAATGGAAATAGTTGTGCTGACAGTGTTTCAGTGCAAGCCCAACTCAATCCTATAGTTATGTCCTGAAGATAGAAAGTCTCTTTCACAAGCAGAAGGTCAGCTATCAGGAACATGGCTTTGATGAGAAAGTGCTGACTCAGTAACTTGTGGCTCTTGATCAGCTCCTGGGGAAACAGAGGGAGTGTGTGTCTTGTGGGCTCCCTGTTGAGGTGACAAGGAGCAGAGGTGTTTGGGGGCATTAACCCACAGCACGTCATCAGCCGTGCAAAACTGGTGGAAGGCAGGATCTCTGCCTGAAGCTGTCCGTGAAGGTGTTTGGACTATGTGCGGTGGTGTGCCGAGCAAGAGAAACGTCTGAAGTTAGGCACACACGCCAACCAGGGTCGTTTAAATCAGATATGAAATATCAACAACAGCTTGAATAATCAGCAAGATGTGAATTGCCTTTCTGCAGGCAATACAGTAGCTGGTGATACAGAAACCCCGTTTCAAATAAAACAAACTCTTCCTCAAGTGCAGGAGCTTGAGTTAGCCCATAAGTGCACTTCTGTTGGAAGACAATAAATATTTGTACAGAAGCATTTCATTAAATGAGTCCTGAGTGGGTTAAATTTGCAGTTTTTACAGGTTTCTCCTTTTTAAGTATGACAGCACTGAATGCATTTTGCACAGCTATCAATGTACTGTCACTGCATGTTTACTTTTTAAACAAAACCTTTTTCCTGAAAATTGCTCAGCGTTGGGGACTAAGCCTTTAATTCTGCTCTGTAGCTTGAAATCATCCTGGCACTACAAAGAAATTTTTACATTGTCTTAATTGGACCCATGTAATTTTTTTTTTTGCTGTGATTCTACATCAGTGCTTAAGAGTTCATCACTGGTGTGGCCCTCACCTGTCAGAGAGTTTTAGTGGCTTAATCATTGCCAATAGAATAATGCATTTAAATTTGAAGATGCAAATGCAGTTAGGGTAGAATAATGAGTCAGTTCCTCAATTGTGTAGACAGTAGCAGCGCTGTTGACTTCAACAGACCTGTGCCTTTATACAGCAATTGTGAATTTGACTCAAACCCTGACTAATGAACTCATTTAACTCCTGTGACTCAGAAATATGACTTTTTTTTCTAACTATAGCTTAAAGGGCAAGCTGTGTTTAAGCAGATTTAATTAACCTGTCTAAATTTAATCATCAGGCTAATAGGTATTCCTGTTCACTTAGGGATGAGACCAGAATCATTGTATTTTCTAATTAAGAACTAAATTTAAAGCTGTATGCCCATTTGAAATATTCAGTGTTTGGATTGGGAGAGGAGATTTGGAAAGGAAAAGCAAGTTATCTGAACACTTAATACAAACAAACTTGGCCAGGAAGGAAACATAAGCATTGCTGGTCATTACTCCAAGATAACAACAAATGGATTAGAGATTATGCCTTTATTTCATGTATTTTGCAGTGGTTTTGAGTGAGGGCTTGCATACCTGGTCCAAATTTACATCTCATTCGATTTCCTTTGTTCTCCTTGCAAGAACTGAAACTGTGGGAAGACTGGGTCTAAGTTTATTTCTTTCAAGAGAGCTCTGATTCATCTCACTTTCCACCTCCAGCTTAAATAAAGCATTTGTGATGCTTTATTAAAGCACATGTGATTTTTGTTGCCATCTTCCCTGCTGGCCTTTGTTTTCTTTCTCTGTTTTCCCCAGTTCCCTGTGCCTGACAGCTCAGGGTCTCCTTGTCTCCTCTATCGAACTCTACCACCTGCTTTTGTGCCCTTATGTGTTTTACCAGTTTCAGAGCTTCCATGGCATTCCTCTGAATCGTGGGAAAATTCTCTCTTTACTCCTCTCCCCTAGGGATCTTTCTTATCCCTTCAATTCCGTCTGAAGTACTGATGTCTCTCTCTTTCTCCCCCTGCCCCCAAAACCGCCATCATCATCTCCTCTGTGAGCTGAAGTGACACTGGAAATGCTGTCTCTGTCTTGCTCCTGGTTTTTCTTGGGTCATTTCTTTGCCTCTGGGTCCCTTTGTGTGCTCTGACCTTGTTACAGCTACTCCTCTTCCTACTGTTAATTCTTTCCAGGATGCTATGGAACTACTAGAAAGGATATTTAGGACAACACAGATTAGGCACATGAGCAAATCTTGGTGATACTGTTCCTTTATAAGCTGATTGTAATCATCCTGATCAGAAAAGTATGCTGTCTTTGGCCTCCATTGTCACTGTCTCTTATGTTTGCATTTTTGTTGCATAAAGCCAATCTGAATTTCTGCTTTTTAGAGCCACTTTTGCTTTGGATCCCTGTTTGCCATGGAGCAGTGGGAGGACTTCTCTGTTCTCTTCATTTCTCTCAGCTGGTGAGATTGATCTTATTGTACTGAAATTTGCTGTATTGAGGGCTTTCTAGAGAATATATCAGTTTGTTAGCAACTGAAAAAGTAGGAGTATAAATGAGCTTTAAAATAGTGAATAATCCTGTACCCTTCTCATTCTCTGTATCATTAATGATATTTAGAGATTTTTGACATCTGTATCTTTTCTCCTCAGTCATTATCTTCCCAAACTGAAGAATCCCAGTCCATTTAATCTTTGCTTTTTAAGAAGGAAGGTTCTGTGTTCGTGATCATCTGTTCCCAGTACTACTATAGTTTATGAAATTTCATGCGTCCTTCAAAATGTGGTTAGACCTTGATTTACACAGCAGCAAAGTAATGTTCGTGTATTTTCTTTCTAATAATTCTTGTCATTCTGTGTTCTTGAATACCTGCTGAGCACTGCCTGTAGTATGTACTTCACTTTTCCCTGGTGCATGTGGTTTGTAATTCTGGGCAGTAACTGGAGAGACTGTGTTAGTGCACTGACAATTTCAGGTAGGTAAAAATGCAAACCATGGAATTTGGGTAAAATACAGCAATTAATTGACTGGTATAACTGAGTTTGGGTATATATGTATATCCACATATATATCTATATCTATCTATATATCTATCTACATCTCTATATATATATCAGATAATGAATTAGAGATTGCTGTGATGGGAGAGTTTGGAAGACTGATGCATCAGGCCAGTTCTAAACTTTAATTTTAAACTTTACTAAACTAGGCGAACACTAACAGCACACCTCCTGTTAAAAGTTTCTTGTACATTATGAATCTTTGCCCCTGTGTTCAATGTAGTCAGCCCTTAAAGTGTGCCTTCTGTGTAAGCTGGGAGTATACAGCACAACAGAGCTGGTGCACCAGGAGATGACAAATGCTGCTTGCACAAACATCTCTAGTGTGAGCCAAGACAGCTTTAGGTTTTCCCACCTTGCCATTCCACTCTTTGACTTTTCACAGCAGGTCTGGAGGAAGTTTTCACTTCTCACTCTGAATCATAAAGAGGTGCTTGTCAGAAGGAAATACTGGGAGAAGATAGGTGGCTCAGAAGAGCACTCAGGAACTCAGAGGCAGTTGATCTTTGGATCATTGTGACCTGACCCTACTCATGGCAACATAGCTAGAAAGATTCTATTTTATTTGGTGTCCTGTGGGTCCTTACAGAGCTCTGCTCTGTTAGTGGTAGATCATATGAATCAATTCACCCAAAACCACAGAGAGAAGTTCTGCCTCTGTTGGGAGCATCAACTCAACTCAGCAGTCATTTAAGGCCAGCAGGCACTGGCTGTATGGTTTGTGGTGGCCAATATTAACTTTCTCAACAATAATGGCTGTTAACACTGGAAAATTTTTGCTAATTTCCAGTTTGTGAGATTTAACAATATGAAAAAACTCCCCATTGAATTATTGGTACATTGGTAGTGTTAGAAGACTTTTGCTTGAGGTTAAGAACCAAACTAAAAAAAGCCAAACCCATGCCGTGACTGATCTTCAGTTACTGTAGTTTGTAATTTCAAGCTAATGGAGCTATAAAAATTTATACTGGCTGAGAAACTCCTTAATTTTTTAAAGTACATCCACAGCATTAAGTTCTGTAAAAATGGCATTTCAGCAGCAAGGAATAAGAATAGTGTAAGTTGATTCTCTGTACTAAACAAGTAAAACCTGCTCAGTGGGAATTCTGAATGTGATGAGCACTTCAGAATAAAAATCATATTTAGGCACTTTAGATGTGAAATCAAAATAATTTGGCTGTGTTTCTTGATGTACACACACACATATGTATGTTCTCTGCCTCTTTTTCTCTCACATTGTATTCAGTTGCATCATCTAACTGCCGCATTTTACCCAAATTGTGTGACTTGCATTTGCAAACTTAAAACTGTCAAAGTGTATTTGTAAATAATGTGTCCATATATATGCAGAAATAGATGTTTTTGAGTAAAGATGCAAGGCTGTGTTATAAATTCTTGCTAAATTCTTACTAGAACACAGGAATTACTGTATACAGAATTTTACATATGCCCTTGAGAACTAAAGCTTTCAAAGTTAAAAGAAGAAAAAGACTGGGGGTGGGAGGGAGAGAAATAAAGAAGCAGCAGCAGCAGATTGGCAACAATACTTGATAATGTACTTAAAAATTTCACAAATTTTGTAATGGGAAAAATGATACTTTTTTTCATTCAAAATGGAGAAAAAAACTGAGTTTAAAGGATCAGCTAATGGTCTGTGGCATCTGGCAATACTCTCAGACTTGCAAGAAAGAGACTGAAGTTAGAAGAAAGAGACTGTTATGACTTAAAATGTTTCAGGTTGCAATTTGAAATACTTGGATTTGAGTTCAAAACAATTGCTTAGAAAAAAATAATGTAAATTTTCTACTTCCTACAAAATCGACATAAAATTTTCCCTGAAGAATATAAAAATGAGCTCCTTGGAAAGCATTTTGAAAACTCTCATTTAAAGTTGTATTTTTTTATATCTGTTTCATTATGCATCTTTACAAAGCCATTAATGATATGCATATGCAGCCATTTTCAAACTCCTTTAATACCGTCAAATTGGTATTGACACACTTTTACTTGTGTATAGAGCTTATCTGTGGCTTATTCTGATTACAGTGTAGATTTTGTTGTTGGCGTCAGAATTATTGTGGGGAGAGAGAGTTACCTGCTTTCTACAAATGCTGTTAATTCTACTAATACTAATTTTCTCATTTTCCACCTTTTTTTCCTATGGTCACATAGCACAAGCTCCATAGCATCTGTACATTGTAATCACGAATGTTTGCAAAAAATTGATGATATGGAAGTACATGTGTGCAAATTTTCTCTTCATGACACTGATAAACTGCTAGAACTGTATCATACTAATAATTTCATTGCAACATTGTGATGCTTCATAACTATGAAGAACTTAATTTTCTTGTAAAGTGAGGGACTGGAAATTGAAATTAAATCATATTCTACAAAGATACATAAGATGTTTTATCTCAATCTTAAGAATTCTTTCAAAAAAGAGCTCACTGCCTGGAAGTGTCAGTTGAAAAAAGAACAAACCTAGTCTCATGAGATTATTAAATAATTGCAATCTGATTGTGTAGGAAAAAGGCATGTGTGACTGCGATTTTATAAGGAAAGGGTAATTGAAGTGCTTCCACAACCCTAGACATTGCTGACAGTACTGTATTCCTGAAAGATGAATGTAAACACATGTGCTGAGAGACCTCCTGTGTGACCAGAGGAGGGGAGATGGAGCCCGCGGGAGGAGATTAAAAGATGCTCTTGTGTTTTGTCATCTTTGTCATTGAGGAAAATAAAATTTAAAAAAAAAAACAACACATCTATAAACCACAACCCACCTGCAAATATCCAGCACAGCTGCAGACTCCAAAAAGTTACAAATTGCTCAGGAACAGATCGAGTTGAAAATGTGAAGGAGGTCCTTAAATATAAAAATCATGCAGAAATAATCTGTCAGAGCAATAATTAAGGGATGAAGAATCCTTGAAGACTATGTTTGACTAGTTTATGAAGTAGACTAAGCAGTTTTTGAAGTAATAGGCAGCAGGAGTCTTCAGGGATTCCTTGCTGTTTCTCTCCTACAAAATACTTAGTTTTATTGAAGACACACTCAAAATATACTCCAAAAAGTAGAGAGATCACAAATTCTAAAGCACTTATTTATTTAATATTAAAGATTTGAGTTGGACAACAACTCAAAATACAAACGATTTGTATTTTTGAATGACTTTCTAAATCAGTGTTTTGGAGCTTTGTGTTGTAAAGCTCTGGATGCTTCTAACGCTGCAGCGTTGTGGAAGTTCAGGGTGTCAGCCCCTTGCTTGGTTGTACTTTCTTTCATTTCTGATTTGGCTTGATTTAATTATGTTAGGTTTCTTTGAAACTGCCAAGTTACTCTGTGTGATAATACAGGTCTCTTATGCATAGGGGGTTGCAGACTTTGCATAAATATTCAGAGAGGGAATTTTAATAAGCAGATTTACTATGCGTACCAGGAAATAGTAATTTACAACCTAATACCAACCAACTGTGTTTCAGGACACAGCTAGTGAATTAGGTGTCAGCACTTGCATATTTCAGTGATGGTTATGTACTTTTTAAGAAGTCTTCTAAGCGCCTACATGCTGTTTAAATACTTAATTATTACAGGAAATCTGCCTCCTGGTTTTTAAATCTATTCACTGTCATTAAGAAAAGTCAGAAAAGAGGAGGACAGTTTGCTAGCAGTCTAAATCACAGAAATTAATTTATAAGAAATAGTCTGGGGTGTTTTTGTCATAAAAGATTCAGCCTATTTTCTGAAGCTGACAATGTCATTCTGACAGAAATACCTCATTAGAATGTTTCCACATTTATTATGTGAAAGGACCCCTCATACGAGTTTCAAGTCTCCTAAAGGGTGCTGGAAAGCGTCCGAAGTTGGCTGTTTCTGGTTTGCGTAGACAGGGGAAGCTACAACAAAGCTTGGGCAGTGGCTGTGAAGGCTTCATTCTGGTGTGGGCATTGCGAGGCTGGTAGGGTTGATCCTAAACATCGATACACCCTTGTGTGCTGTAATGGTTGAAGCCTTTTTGTACCCAGTAAAAACAATGTTGTCATTGCTGATAACTCGTGAGAAGAGGCATTCTGATCAAAGTGCAGGGCCCAGCCCTGGCCTTTTGTTAGGCTCATTATCAACTAATTATGATGACTTGCTGTGCAGAGGTGGTCGTGGTGGCACTTGGTGTGAGGGTGATGTACAGCCTAAGGGCTGGGGTAGCAGCAAAAGCTTTGAAAGCATGAGCATAAGAAGACCCTGTGCCCTGCTGATGGGCAATGAAAAGAGCACCCTGGAGGTCTAGGAAGAGGCTGGTTTTGTTTAAGGATATTAGCCAAGCCAGTGGTGTGAGGCAGTTTCTGTGCCCTGGGAAAGAAACACCTGGTGAGCACCTTGCAGCAGGTGGTGCAGGCCAGGGGTTGGCAATTTTCTGCAAAATCAAATGTCTGACAAAAGGACAAGATTGCAAGTGCAAGAGAGGGCTGATCCACCTCTTGACTCTCTCCCCTTCTGGATGAGCTCTTTTCAGTCTCTGTGTTTTGCCCTTGAGGGTTGAGATCGTCAGAACTGAGGTGACCAGTGGAATCAGAACATATGTCCAAAAATCCCACTTCAAAACCTTTCTTCTGTGGTCTTAAAGTGAACGTGTAATGTCTCTTAATTGATGGTGTCATGTTTGTGTAAGCTCATGTTGCCCCTTACTGACAGAATATCCTTAGCTCATATATTGCAAGTTGTGTTTGGCAGATTGTTTGTATCAAGCCCTGGGTTGCAGAGTTGCAGAGGAAGTCTGAAATTCGACAAAGGCAAATCCAGGGCCTGGGGAGGAATATAACCCCCTGCACCAGTTCAGGCTGGGGGCTAAGCTGCTGGAAAGCAGCTCTGTGGAGAAGGACCTGGGGGTTCTGGTGGACAGCAAACTGTCCCTGAGCCAGCAGTGTGACCTTGTGGCCAAGGGGCCAGTGGTGTCCTGGGGTGCATTAGGAAGAGCATTCTGGCAGGTCAGGGGAGGTGATCCTGCCCCTTTACTCAGCCCTGGTGAGGCCACATCTGGAGTGCTGTGTCCAGTTCTGGGCTCCCCAGTACAAGAGAGACATGGAGCTTGTGGAGCACATCCAGTGAAGGGTGACAAAGATGATTGAGGGACTGTATCTCTCTTATGAGGAAAGGGTGAGAGAGCTGGGTCTGTTCAACTGCGAGAGGACCTCATCAATGTCTGTCAGTATCTGAGGGGAGGGTGTCATAGGATGGATCCAGGCTCTGCTCAGTGGTGCCAAGCAATAGGACAAGAGGCAATGGGCAGAAGCTGATGCACAGGAAGTTCCAGCTGAACACGAGGAAGAACTTCTTTACTGTGCAGGTGACTGAGCACTGGAACAGATTCCCTGGAGAGGCTGTGGAGACTCCCGCACTGGAGATATTCCAGAACCGTCTGGACACAGTCCTGTGCCATGTGTTCTGGGATGACCACGCTTGAGGGAGGTTGGATCAGATGACCTCCTGTGGTCCCTGCCAGCACTACCCATTTTGTGATTCTGTGATTGTGGGCGCACAGACACATCTGTTAGAGCAAGCTACAGTGTAATAGGCTGTAATGGACATACATGGGAAGTGCATGACTGAGGAATAGCATGCACAAAATGCAATATATACAAGTGAGCCATAGGACTGACTGACATTCTGCAGAGTGCTTTGTTCTGGTCTAATACTCGTAACTGCAGTGTGGAGCCTTTTACCTGAAGGGCATTGTCTACTGATCATTGCTTGCTGGCTACTAGCTGCAGGAAAGTGCCAGATCCAGTCTAGCTTCCAGTAGGAAAAACCTAGTTTGTGTGGAGAGAATTGCAATTCCAAAGGTGAAGATACTCTAAATCACTAACGATTACTCAACAACTTCCTTCTTTTTTTTTAACCATACTTTGTTCTATTTTCAATCATTTCCCTGTCCTAGATTATAGAAAAGAGAGAGGCTTATTTTTCAGCATGACTGAGAACCAGTTCATATTACTGTAGGGAGTCTGACTAATTTGCAAGTGAGAAGCTGGAGTGATCTGAAAGGTTCAAGAAAACAGAGTACTTTTTGTTCATGAGTTACTGAATATGAAAGACTGATTATGACTTTTGTTTTTGTGGAGGACAGAACTCATCATCACAACACTACCAACACCATCAATCTGAACAACTCGACAATTTAAAAATATTCTGTCATAACTTGTGGTTGTGTAGTTGTTCAGCTCCTTTCTCTAGAGTGAAATAATCTGATGCAGTATTGAAACTGCCACCAAGAATTGTTAATGTATAATTTATCTTTGCAATTAAAAAGCATTTTTAACCAAGTGTCACAACACAGTGACAAGTAAATTAGGCTGTGATTTACATTACAGTACTTTGCAACTTGATTTAGTGTCACCCTGGAGGAACTGACAAACAGCCCCAGTGGAGTAAGACAGTGCTTTCAGTAAAGAATGAATTCATTTCCCATGTGTTAGCAAGGATTGAAAGATAGTTGCTCCCTGGTATTGAAACAATGATTCATATTTTTTGTTTGTTTTCTAGCATGTTAAGCAGTACAATAGCAAAAATTTCTAGAGAGAAAGAATACTTGGGTCAGACACAGTGATTGATAACTCACTGTTTTTATAAAATAAGGCTTAGTTAAGCTCTTTTTCCTCTTGTTATTGTAAGGAAGATGAATCTGGTTATTTTATATTTTCCTTAGTCATTGTCTTAAATTGGGAGCTTTGGAATTTCAGAATATGAAAACCATGAAGAAGAAGTCAGGTTAAATATTGCTAAATATAACTCACCAAAGGCAAGTTAAGTAAAACACAATGCCATTTGATTTAGAAAAAAGACCAGTCCCTTAAAAATCATCAGTAATATCAAATATTCACTACATTAGTATTTTGGGATATCATTCACTCTTGGTTTGGGACACTTCAATGTATTCTTGTCTTATCTTCTTTCCAGTGAGACAGTACCATTACAGAAAATAACTGTGAAGCTGTAATGATGGTGGGGTTTTTGTTGAGAGAAAAAGACTCTTATACAATGAGCTAAACGAGTAATCAATTCTCCTCATTAACTACAGTTAGCAGTTTCTAGGGAAACTATATGAACAGTTCACTGTACTGTAAACTTGCTTTGCTCCAGTTACTGGAGGTAGCTGAATGAACTTCTCACTGTCCTGGCAATGTGAGAACTGTTCTTGCAGTCTGTAGGATAATCTCAGTCATTAGAGATGGTTAAGCAAAACCAGGAATCAGATAATCATAGAATATCCTGAGCTGGAAGGGATCCACAAGGATCCACATCATGAAGACATCCACAAGGACCTTGCATTATTGTGAGAGATTCACAACAGTCAGTCCTTTAATCCACAGTTGCAGAGATTTTTCTCTTCAGGTCCCTTTAGATTCTTTTCAAGAAAGATACTGAAAAAATGAGAACAGATCAATATCATCCAAACAGTTGCAAGCAAGTTAAAAAAGGTAGCACTATTTCCACAAGTGCATTAACTGCCTTTCACAGTGACTTCTCACAGTGGATATCCATATACAAACACACAGAGTAAACTGGTGAGTAGGAGCTCTGAGGGCATGCTGTGACCTGCTTACTCTAAGGTCACAAACTCACAAGAGCCTGCAAGGAAAGAAGTGTTTTTCACAGTTTATAAAAGTTACTTTCCCCACCATTTTTTTCAAATCAGAGTCTGAGCAAGTGGTGTCAATTTTGACAAAAAGTGTAATTCTTTGTATGACAAAGTGATTTGGCATTACTGTGACTTGGTCTCAAGTGCCAGCTCTTGCTGTACAAAATATAGGCAACAAGAAGACAGATCTAGCACCCAGGGGTATTTTCAAGAGCATTTTCTTCTTGATGGGTTATTCCCATTGTTCTTATTCACCTGCGGTAGCCTTAGTGCCTTAATAAAGTGTCCTCGAAGATACTGAAAGAAATAGACTAATTTGGAAGAAATTACATGGCAGTTTTTTTCCCCCATGGAATACTAATTCAGCCCTAAATACAAATTCTTAGCTCTGACTTAAAAGGTCTTTTTCGGCAAATGTCTTGTCCGCAGGAAAATGAATGGTAGCAGGAAGGCAAGATTATCAATTGTGAGAAGGCAATTATTACTATTATTATTATTATTATTGATAAAGCTCAGGTGTAGTAGCTTCATTTCCTTATCTCTCAGGCTGAAGGCTTGAGTACTTGGCACACATAAGGTGATGCTCCAGATCACTGTAAGCCAGAAATAAAAACAGCATAGAGTGAATTTTCCTTCTTGAGGAAATTTATTTCTGTTCTGCTCCTGCTGTTAGTGGAGTCAATAACAGGACTGACTTCAGAGCTGGAAGCTGAATCATCTTTGGTCTTTGCTATACAAAAGTCAGGGAGCAGAACAATGATAAGACTGGAGCAAGAGGTGTTTATTTTATACTGACATGCCTCTATTAGGAGGGCTATGCACTCTGTCGCAGTGAAGAAGGAAAACACTTCTCTGACCTGGCCAACAAGAAAATCCCTAATCTTCTGCACTCTTTCAAGGTCTTGGAAGTTACTGATTTTCAAAAAGTTCTTCTTCCTCTCCCCATGCCCTCCGCCTTTGAATTCTCATAAGATTCTTTTCTGTATGTTGATGACCTAATAAATACATTGAAAAGATGTTAACAGAAATTGAACAGTGCCCATTCGGTGCCTCTTTTTCTGGATGATCCAATTAAAGTAATAGAGGTATAAATCCAGATGTGTGGCAAGCTTTGTAAAGTGAGAGCTTCATACTGAAAAGCTGGATTGACTAATAACTGTTCTTACCCCGTTTTGCTATTAGGAAAATATATTTTCTACTAAAAAGAAAGTAGATAAGTCCTCCTTTCAAAAGCTGTGAATTACTATTGAGAGCACAGGAGCCAAGTTTGATGTTGCTGATTTTTATAGATGTGACTTGAAAGGTAGCCAGACTTTTGGATTTTCTGTGCTTCAGTTAATGAGTAACCTGCACTCATCTTGATTTGTGCCCTCCTTTCTCTTTCTCCATGGCACAGGTCAGTATTACAGAAAACCTCTTTTATGTCTGTCTAAAGTGATTGTATTGTGTGATTGATTTATGCATGAAATATGTCTGTGTTATTGTCCAGTGCAAGATAGATTGTAGAAGGGACATTATCTGAATGTGCATTGTTTTCTCAAGGTACCTGATGATATCTTTGCAGTGCTAATATCACAATGTGAAAAACTAGAATATGGAAATCAAGCACTATAGAGAAAAGGCAAATCTTGTAGTTTGTCTTCAGTGTTGAATAGAGGAGCAAGCCAAGCCAAGGAAAGGGACTGATTTATTTACATGTTTTGCATGTGACATAGAGACACAGATATTTGTGGACAAGGATTTAGCACTGTACTTACAAAAATAAAATATAGGAGATGTTTAGTCTAGTTGAAACTAGCTGGATGCACAAATTGGTGTCTCCATTCCTTTATCCTGCTTTTCTCCAAAGATCTGAGAACTAGTAAGAATTAACTTATTGGAGCAGGTAGTGAGAATAACCTGCTTGGAGCTGGGCTCCATACTTTTCATAAGACTGTGTGTGGTTTATATGTTTATATACAAAATAACCTGGTTATCCACTGTGATTTACTTTATGAGTTTAAGTCATTTTCTGGTGCAGTTAGGGTGGATTAGAAACAGAAAAGAGGCAGTGGGAAGGGAGAAAAGGTAAAAGTGATGGGGCAGGAGACTTCAGGAGAAAGGTGATATGACAGTAGCAGGAAAGAATCCTTCCTTCCAAAGGAAAATGTTTATTACCAGTGTGAAGCAGGGTCCTTACTGA
>VZTA01014662.1:0-24550 GCA_013398855.1 Mohoua ochrocephala
AGAGATCCACAAGGATCATCAAGGCTTTACACACTGGAGAGCTCTGGCACCTCTTTGCACACAGAACAGGGTGTGAGCCCTCTCCCAGCTGTGCCAGGCAGCATTGCCAGGTTAGCTCGAGGGTCTGCTGTTCCCAAAATGTGAATGAGGATGACCTGGCCTTCGGCCCGAGCACAGTGTGACTCGCAGGACACGGGGGCTGCAGAGGTGTTCCTAATTTTGAATTATTCAGAGCACGCTGATACACCCCAGCACAGCAGCTCAACCAGGGCGGGGGGAGAGGAGGGAAGTCACACGCTCCCAGCCCACAAGTTATCTCCGAGGTTTTCTCACACTGAAGAGATGAGCGGAGCTGACAACCTCCCACTTTCAAAGGCACGTTGAGAAAGCCCACTGGTTGTAGGTCAAGCCCCAGCATCACGCAAAGATCTCACACAACCAGAGTGACAGCAGAAGCCTATAAAGATGGGCATCAGCAGTGTGCTTTTTTTTTGTTTTTAAGGAGCCACCACTGCAGCATGGTGGTGACTGATGAATAATCATTAAGTCACTGTTTTCTCCCCTCCTGCTGCCTGTGCAATAAAAAGCAGCAGTTTTACTGAAGGAAGCATCAACCTCACATACTCAGTTTACTAAATGAGAGGTCATTTGCCACAAAGCAACAGAGACTCATCAAAAGGGATTTTTTTTTCCCCTTATGTTGTTTCACTGTGCTGTCCAATGCTTCACTAAGACAAGCATTTGCTTTCTTACACAACAAAACACAGCCTAGAGCAAAGTATGCTCTGTCTTCTCTAGAAATACTGCTCTGCTGGAATTGCTCATTTCTAGCATCTTTTTCATAGGAGCAGTTGGATGTGTCCTGGCTTGTGCAGCCTGCTAGTAAAATCTGATGAACTGCTATACTGTTAGGAAATACAGGCTTCTGTATAACCAGTAAAGATCTTAATCTAAGTGCTCGTTCACTCCTTCCAAAAACTGGTAGGAAAAACAAGCATACACTCCACCGAAAGTTAGTGTTTTGTGAAGCCATGAAAAACCAGGATGGAAAAAGTTAACTGAGATACCAGATAACAGAAATCCCAATGAGCAGCCCCTGTGAGAACGTTTCTAAATCAGACAGGTCCCTCCAGGTGCAAACCTTCACAGGCCCTTAGGCTGTGCGAGCTTATTTTGTTTAACACCGAATGAATAAAAACCCCATGGCTTGACCTCAAAAGAAGCTGCTCAGACATTCTGCAAGGCAAAAGTAGCAGAACTGTTTCCACACGCAGAAAAAAAAAAAAACAAAAAATGAACTCAAGATTGGACGTATGGAAGAGCTCTCTGACAGGTTCAGATCGAAGGTCCAGAAACAGCTGCTGCTGAAGGGTCCTACAGCCTGCAAAGAACCTCTCCCAGGACAGCTGTTCCTTCCCCAGCAAGTTGCTTATAAGCATTTTCACTCCCTCTTTCAACAGCCTGAAGAAAAGCCAGGCTAACAACAGGTATTTTCACACACTTTTTCCAGGAATTCCCCAAATATTTTACAACTTATTTGATGCATCTTCTGGGGGTGGGTTTTGGGTTTTTAGCATGCTGTCATTGTTCAGTCACATCCCAGATTAGAGAGGATTGTTGGCTTACAGCCCTGCTCCTGTGGTTTCCCTTTTATTAACATCTTTGCGGATAACCCCAAAAGCACTCCTAAGAGCAGCTCCATCATTTAATAAAGCTCCAAATAGTCTTGGTTTGTTTTTTTTTTAAGCTCCAATATAATTTCTTGCAGTTCCTGAATAGGTACAGGTGCTAAGGGCAGCCAGGAAGGATCTTTGCAGCTGCACAATCAGGCAGGAGGAGCAGCAAGCAGAGGGCAGCTCCCTCCCCTGTGTATCCAAGGTGGATAAACCCAAACTCTGAGTGCTCTGACCTGGAGGGGAGATACAAGCCCATGACTTGTTGCGCTGCAGATAAGCAGCCAGCTCACTGTCAAGCTGAGATCAGTGAAAGGAGAGCTGTGTGAATTCTAAAGGAAGCCAGAAGAAAGGTGGGGCTCACCACAGCGATCCCTGATAACCAGGTTCCGGCCTTCCTTCAGGTGGATGGTCAGCAGGTAGGCAAAGGGGCTGGGCAGGTCGCTCAGGCAGTCGTTTGCTTCCTCCAGAGCCTAAAGAGAACAAAGGAATCAGTCACACACACCTCTGGAAGCAGATCATAAAGGAGGCAGGTGTGCTCCCAGCGTTGCAAAGTCCTGCTCAGGGCAATCTCTTACAGGAAGGAAAACAAAGAGGGAAAAGAAAAAACTATTTCTTTCCCAGGCTTTAACTTCACTATGCAAGTAGCTGAGTATCAGCATCAAGGATGTTCAACAAAGCAAGGGTTGTGCCTGAAAGTGAGTGGCGATACAACAATCACGAATGCACAGGTTTTCCAGATCCTATCAGCTTATCAGCATATTTTTTTCTAGATGTTTCTTGTGCATTCGTAGCATCTCTCAAGTTGGAAGAGAACCCTAAAGATCATCGAGTCCTTTTCACCCATGGGATAGCCTCACGAGGAAGAACACATTTCACACGGATAATGAGGTTCCAAAGGAGAGAAGCCCAGTGGCAGGCAGTGCTGGTTGTGAGGTTCAGCAGAAGCAAACTCGAGAGGATTTTTGCTTATCAGAGGTGCTCTTACACACCTCAGCATCATCCTGCAGCTGGAACACACAATGAAAACAGCTCTGGACAGCACTTGAGAGGTTATCAGAGGGCAAAGGTAGAGAAGTTCATCCGCAAGGCAAACATGCTTTACATGAGAATAACATGTCAGAACTGCCAATGCCTTTTCACACTGCCCTAAAACTGATGTTGGTGTCTGTCAAAGCCTACAGCTGTGTTATTTGCCGTATTCACTTTAATCCAGTTCCTTCCTACACCATTATTTGAGTATTTATGCTGACGCTTTCATCAGTTACCAGTGCAATACAGACATTATAGAGTACTTACTTCAAAAAAATCCAGACCATTTGGGTCTATTCAAAACATTAGCAAGCACTTTGGACTGCTAAAAACCCACACAACAAAAACACAAAACCATCACTAAACAAACAAATCCCCCACAAAACAGAAAAAAAAAAAAAAACACCTCAAAACACCTAGAGAAATGGGCAAATCTCTAGATGGCTTCTTCACCTGATGAGTTTTTAAATTTGAAAGAAGCAAAGGACCTAAGGCTAAAATAAATTGTGCTGCTGATCAAGTTTCAAAACGACAGGACTTACCATTTGGTCATCAAAATTTTGAGATGATAGGGAAGAGTCAAAATCCATTTCCCCACATGGGTACTATAAAACAAAAGATATAATGAATTAGACAACAACACAGGAAAGAAAATGCTCCCAGTATCAGTCAAGAAATCACTCATACATACGTGTAATGAGTGAAATGCTCTTACCTATGCATAGAGATAATTTAAATATGTATTTCTTTTTCCTGTTTTACAGTAACTGCACTTAGTCTCTTGAGTTTAATCCAGGAAATAAGTGCCTGCTTCCAGCTAAGAATAAATTTCTTCTCCTCCTCCCCAGCCCTGTGTGCTGAAGGTCCTTATCACAAACTCTCCTGATGTCTGAAGATTGTTGTGTCTGGCAGCCGGCTGCTCTCACTTGACCACAACTTCTCCTTCACCATCCAAAAAGCAAGTTCCACTTAAAGGTTTTTTAAATAGCGTTTTTACTTGGATTGGTGTTTGGGGTTTTGGTTTTTTTGTTGTTCGTGTGGGGCTTTTTGTTTGGTTTGAGTTAAAAAAAAAATGCTCAGGGGAGAAGTTAAAAAGAAATGGTCAAAGGGAAAGGTGCCCTGGTTTTGGACAGAGTTAATTTTCTTCCTAGTAGTTGGTACAGTGTTCTGTTTTGGATTTAGGGTGAGAACAATGTTGATAACACACTGATGTTTTCAGTTGTAGCTGGACAGGGACTGTCCCACAGCTCAGAACTGCCTGGGCATCAGTCAGCAGGTGACAAACAATTGCACTGTCTTTCACTTGTTTTGAATATTTTAACTGTTGTATCATTTTTATTTAAATATCCATTCTTTTAAAATATTATATAAAATATATCACTAAAATAATTAATTTTTTAGAATTTTATGTTTTAATATACTTATATTAGAATACATCAAATATTATTAAAATTATTACCTCTTCCTTTTCTCAATGCACAAAATTTACCTTTTACCCCTGATTCTCTCCTGCATATGATGGCTCCCACTGAGCAGGGAGTAAGAGAGAAGCTGTGTCATATTTAGCTGCCTGTTGGGTTAAACCATGATAAAAGAGAAAAAATAAAATACAAGGAACATATACTTCCCCCACCTTCCTGCAGTAACTGGAACATCCAAAGGATTTTTATCTAACGCCCAGCATAGGAGAGGAAGTCAAACATTTCTTCCTAAATACTGACTCATCCAAAAACTTGAGGCTACAGTGGCCCAGCATTGAGTCTGTCTGAAGGGATTCATCAGCCAAGACACCTCTGATGCTCTTTAGGCTGCTACAACAGCCCATGAGCACCATTTAAGATGAAGAGGACCTACGTGCCTGGGCAGCTCTTCTGGTCTAAAGCAGGGCAATCACAGCCCATTCAAACACCAAGATTTACGCCGAGGATAATCCAGGTCTGCAGAAGTGCACACAAGGTGGAATTCGATCCTCATGTGAAAGTGTTTTCATGTGCAGCGTGGTAACATCCAAACCTCTCAGATGAGAGCAGCATTGTGTGGAGCACTACAGAAGCATTGAAAGTGAAGCAGCTCCTGCACCCAAGTACATAAATCCTAGCTGTATTGACATGCTGAAATAAACATAAATACCTTTTGTGTAATTCTTTCCTCCTCCTCCTCCCGCAAATACGGGTATTACATATCAGGAAGTACAGTAATCCAGCATTGCAAGTAAAATTTCCCTTGCACGACAGACAAAATTTAACTTTATGGTTCCCACAGTAATCATAACTTGGCCACCTTGCAAAAACACATTAAAAGTGGAAAAATTATCATCATAAAGAGCAGCAGAAGAATTTTCTCACACAACAGAGCTGAGTTACAGCTGCTAGGGGAACCCTAACTTTGAATTTTCTGACTAGCATGCATAAAATCTCACTCGTGTGCATTAAACTTAGTGTTTCTTGGAGTCTCTGGCTTCACAGGAATCTCCTTCAGGCACCATCATTGGCACTGGTAATGGGTTCTCTTTACAGCTTGTTTTACATGGCACAAACACAGGATCAAAGAACTGCATTGAAATTGTAATAATTTTAAAAGTACTGTCTTGGCTAGCTTGACATCATTTACAATAAAAAAATTACCCCCAAAATTATGATTTTATGTTTATTCTGCTTTTTGTTTACTTGCATTACATCCACAGATACTGAACAACTACAATTTTAACTGGTAAAGCTTGGTTTTTTTCCATTTTAGCTCCGCATAATGTAAATTACTACTATTCTAGGTAGCTGACAGCAATGAGATCACTGAATACAGATAAAAGTCTTAGTGAAAACGTGGTCCTGAAATCTTGATTTTTCTCAAACTACAGTGACACCGCTCAACTTTAAACAAAAGTGGGCACATCCAGGTGGATCACAGACCCAAATGTATCTGCATGAAAACGAATCAAGCAAGAGTAGATGTATGAACAGACGTAAATTGAAAAGTTCTTCTTGACAAGCTTTACCACCTCTGCCTCCTCTTGTTTTCTGCAGAAGAATGATTCAAAATACAAGGGCCCTCACTGAGTGAATCAGCAACAGGACAAGGCTTTGGGTTGCCAGGGACTCACTGCAAAGTGTTGGCAAAGAGATAGAGAGGTGTCAGAGCACTTCAGCAACCACATGTGGCCATGGACAAAACCCAGTGGCAAAAAAAATGGCATTACAGGAGCCCTTTACAACCTGAATCAAGCAGGGAGGGATTCAATGCAACTTCACTTGCTTCTTCAGACTTGCCCAGCTGGATGCAATGGAGAACAGAAAGCAAATCTCTCGACAAATGGAAAAATGATACCTGTGGGCAGAGCCTTCAGTGAGGATGGGCTGTGCTGAGCACCCACAGCTTCGCACTGAGAGTTCAGACAAACGTGAAAACCACAGGCACACAGTGATCTCACCCGCGAGGCTCGGAGAGGATCTCACGATATTGGGTGGCCAGAGACAACCAGGAAATGAGTAGGTGGCATGTGGCAAGCAATTCAGGGGGAAAAGAAGCTCAACCTACATTTTTGCTTTTTTTAGTTTGTTTTGTTCCAGGGATCTGCCTTCCTTCTGATTTACCTCCCTGGGCAGGGAGTGATGCTCGCACAAGAACAATGCGAACTCTCCTCGTGCTCCTCACAGCAACCCCACCCAGCATCCAGAGACCAACAACCCCTGTAACAAACTGTTCCCATCCCAGGCACACACAGCACAAATCCGGTAGCTATTCAATTAAGGACAAGCGAAGCTGAATATTGAAGCTCTCACAGAATCATAGAACATTGAGGCTTGGGTTGGCACGGCCCTTAAAGGTCCTTTAGTTCCAACCTCCCTGCCATGGACACCTTCCAGTATTGAACCTGTTTTTCACCGGACTCAATATAATTAAATTTGCTCAGTGTTCCTTATTCATTTCTACTTTCCTTTGCTTCACTCTCTCCTAATATTTTTGAGGAAAAAATTCTTTATAAGTTGCACTGGAGGCAGATTACAGTAAGGAAGCATATTCACACAGCAAGATGATTTGCCACACAAGTAAATACTAAATGATTTACACACACTAGCAAATACAGAAATACACATTTAGGGAAAGATATAAGTGCTGCAGAAAATAAGCCAGACTCAGATTGTGCATCTGGATGAAACTTGACTTGAGGTTAATCTATTTCACCACTTCATTCTCCTAGAACACTCCGTTTGCCCAAAATCAAAGCTGGATTTAGTATTAATTTTGTTGTGCTGTGGTAGATTTCAGATTAGAGTTTCTGGCGTACAACAGCAGGAAAAAATTGCTGCTGCCGTTAAAACAACCTGGAAAAACTTCCAGAATAATGAGAGTCCATATATTTACCATATACCGAGTGAGGTGCTACAACTTTGGAGTAACGTTTGAGCAGAGAAACAAAGCGCTGTACTATCTCAGTCGCTTTTCTTAAGTACCCCTCAAAATAATGACCACTCCAGCAAGATGAAACCGATTTGTGAACAATTTAGCAACACTAAACCGAAAGTGATGGTCAGTAACTACCAGTCTGACACTTTGCATCACAACACCCATGTGGCAGCAGTACACAGGCCTTTGAGGTGCAAAACAAGCAGTTTGTATCAGAAAGGACCATGTTCCCCACATCAGAGCTAACCATCCTTTTGAACGTGCAGTTAAAAAACAATTAATCTGTGAAATCCCCATTCCCAAGGGAGGACTTGAAACAAAAAACGCCTGGTTCCCATTTCTGCATCTTGGATGATTACAGAGGCAGCTCCCACAACTGCAACAATCAGGTAACGAGGAAAAGGCCTCCGAAAGTTCAAAATGTAACCTTCCCAGTGAGGACTCAACAGGAGGAGACATACTTCCACAAAATATACATAAAACAAATTTTGCCCCAAGTGTTTCATGCAGCCACAATCTTCACCTGCTGTCTATACAATGAAGCCATCGTGCAACTCCTCAGGATTCCCACTTTGCTCAGGCCAGGCAGGAATTAGTTTCATGCCAGTATTGGTCTCTGATCCTCCTGTGCACGGGGCATTATGTCCAGACACAAATACTGACCACAGAGGCAGAAGGAAAGGAAAGGGGGAACAAGACAGGGAGTGCAGAGAAAACATTTCGGTTTTTCTCCTCCTTAAATCATCACCACAAAAACCCAAAGGGCAGTCCTGAGAATGATGCTACGTGTTCTTTTCTCCATCATGTGCTTGTTTTGGCTGATCCCAGGTACAAGCAGAGTACCCCTCGTTCACAGCCATCTTTCACCTATTGCTTTCATCAGAGTCTTGAGTGGGTGGATGGCAAATTGATTTTGCTACGAAGCAACCTGGTATTATTAACTATATTAACTAAAAAGCAAATGTATCAGCACCTCATTTCAGAGCTCTGAGGAATGGAACAACTTTTGATTTGAGTAAGCAATTCCAACAAATCTGAAAAATCTGAAGCATCATTACAAAAAACAGAAGACTAATAGAAGACTAATAGAAGACTAATAGAAGACTAAAAAAATTGGAGCAGGGTTATTTGCAGCCCCAGACTGACGGGAAGGATAGTTGAATTAGTCTTGAATAATGTGTAGATCATGTAAAGTTTAGGCTTATTTTTATTCCCCACTCATTCCTTGAACAGAGAGCCCTCTCCTCACAGAATGGTTCGAGTGGCAAAAGACCTTAAAGCTCATCTCATTCCAGCCCCCTGCCATGGGCAGGGACACCTCCCCCTACACCAGGTTGCTCAGAGCCCTGTCCAATCTAACCTGGGTTGGATCCTCCATCCCTTTATAACCTAGAAAATTAAGGAGAAGCACAAGGAGCCCACAGGAGGTGGTCCCTGAGCCGATGCTCGAGCACCCACCTCTGTCCCGTCGTCGCTCAGCGTGGTGCTCAGGCGGGAGCTCTGCAGCAGGTCAAAGAGGTCCTCGCTGGATTTCCTCTTCCCCTGGGACACGGGGCTGCCCACAGCCTCAGCTCCTCGGGAGGACATCAGGTGAATGCCCACAGCTTGCGTGTCCGGGGGGGTGACCGTCACCTCCGTCCGTGTCCCCTGCTGTGACGCCCACAGCCAGTCCTCTCCCACTGCCTTCACCGAAGCGTTTCTGCTTTTCAGCGACACCACAGACGTGGAAAAGCTCTTGGGGGAGCAGTTTGACAACACCTGAGCACTCGAGTAAGTCGATTCTTCTTCTTCTTCTATGAGAGTCTCCACCTCCAGCATGTCAGGCACCGACACACTGAGACAGCGGTCCAAGGAGTGGCCCTTCCTCTCCAGCATTTTGCCAGACCTCTTCTTCGTCTTCTTCACACTCAGGTTTTGCAGGAATGGCCGGGTTTTCTGTTTCAGGGATCCCCATACGGATTGTTTATCCAAGTCCATTGCTGCAAGGGGAATCTCAGCAATGACTCCTGCACAGAACAGCCTCAGCGATTCCCAGGGTGACTAAAAGGAACGTAGGAAGAAGGCAAATCAATCACAAAAGTGAACAGCCGCTCAAGACTATGATTCATGTTGTCTCATCTTAAAACTTTCAGTCATTTCTCTGAACAGTTAAAACGGAGCATGTCACATTACTAAGTGCTTCCAAATACAATCTGGTGGGTAGGTTTGATTATTTAGGAGGAAAACAGCCAGAGCAAGTATTTATTCCTACACAAAAATGCAATGTCTGCCCACTACTTCATGATTGCTAAGAGGGGACATTGTATTTCTTCTTCTGTTAAGTCCTGATTTGTGAAAATTTGAGATTGATCCAATTTGAAACTGTTTCTGTACAAACCTTACCGATGGGAGTTAAATCGTGATAATGCGAGCAGCACGAAACATGCTGGCAAAGCTGGCACTGACATTTCTGCTGCCACTTTCCCAGGCCATGTAGGGTTTTGTCGGCTTTTTCCAAGGCTACGTGGATTCTTACAGGATGTTTTGCTGGCACATACAAAAAACAGCTCCACAAACTAAGCAGCTGAGGCTGAACTGGGCACATTGAACATGAGGACCCCAAAACACTCCCTTACATTAACCCACTGTCAGTGAAAACTGCAGAATTCTTCTTCCTTGTAAAGGAGGCAATTGAGAGAAAAAAATAATACAAAAATGGATGGGTGGATCACTTTTGAAAACCTAGTGGTGGACTCACCTTTGAGTTGATTCATAGTGAGCATTTACACAGCTGGGAGGGTCAGGAATAAAAGAACTAAAACAAAGTCACTCACTGTATGTGCATGGTAAGGGAGCAGGGGACACCTCTGTGCACAGGAATATCCTCACAGACAGACTCTTCTGTGGTTAACAGCTGAGCAGTCATCCTTATTCTGTGAAAAGAGGTGGTCAAATCATCATCAAAACTCAGTAAGGAAAAAGCTGGTGAAACCTGCAGATTTACTCCTTTACAGTCACACACACAGAGGTTACAGTACATACCCATGCCCTCAGAAATATACACCCATTAACTACGTGATGGCTGCTTCCAAAACTCACAGCGTATTTACCTTCTAACTATTACACAGTTGACAAAAAATTACTTCCTACTGTTTTCCTGATTACTAGGAAAAACGCCAGGACAGGCAACAGAAATACAATTGTTGGATTAATCCACACAGAGAAATTACTGCCTGCTTTCAAAGAAATCTGCTCTTGCATTCATTAATTTGAATGAGGCTGTATAACCAGTTACTTAATAACTTATTTAAATAACTTTATGACTAACCTCGCCACACTTGTAGAGTGTTCGGGAATCTACAAAAAAATTCTCTAACTGCATTATTGTGTAACTAAAGCTGCACAATCCTTCCCTCCCCCATTTATATGGGCAAATAAATAATATCGGCATTGTTATATTGCATACAAAAAATTAATAAGCTTAATGGCATTGCATGCGTTCACAAGGCAATAACAGGTTTTGCCCAAATAGGAAGGTGCGTTAGTGCAGATATATCATCTTAACACAGCCACATTATCAAAGTACTCATGGACAAACTGAAATTGTTTTCTCCCTCACAGCACCACCAAGAAGCAAAAACAATTTTCTGAACCTCACAGAGGAAGATTTCCCATAGAAAGACCCACCACGCCTTTGTGTTTCCCACCGAACTCAGGCTGAAGCACAAGATTTACAGAGGGAGGGGAAAAGACATAAATGCCAGCCCAATTTGACTGGGGATGGAGGGATGCCCGTGCTGGAGCAGCACCTGATGCCCTGCACAAGCTCACGAGACATGGCTGGATTTGCTCACAGCAGCTGAGAGCTTTCACTTAAGCTCTTCCCTCTTTCCATAAAATCTTGACAAGGCAGCCACAGGCCTCCCTGGTAGCGTTACATCACGTGCCAGCAACAGAAGTTATTAGGCTAAACACATTTGCACAAAACATTATGAAACACACTGCTGGGAGTCGTTTAAACAACTCATCTTCTGCTAGTGCTCTCTGCATGGCTCGCCTACTTGTACTGAAACCTGCTGGAGCCAAGATGTTGCAAATAGAGGCAGAGCCCAGCTCAGCATCCACTTCCCAAGGCACTTAAATGCTTCCTATTCCCTTCCTGTTATTCTCCACCCCTCTCATTTTGAGGACCCACTGCCGTTGTTATTATTTTGTTTGCTTTGAGATTTTTGTTACCAAGGAGCAGACTTGTTCCTGTAGGATTTTCCAGTTGCTTCTCCCAAGTCAAAAGTTCTTTTTCCCAGTTACATACGTTGCCTCAGTTGCTGCTTAGAAATGCCCATTCAGCAAGGACGGTGAAGGGACCACACTGTGTCTCTAAGACCCACCTGCATTTAATCCAGAGTGAGCAGAGTCCTCCCCAAGCCCAATGGAAACACAGTGGAATACAAAAATTTAAAAAATAAAAAAGGGGGAAAAAGTTGGGGGAAAGTTTCTGTCACGACTGCAGGGATGGCTCCACTGAGCTGTCACCTCACAGCTCCTCCAGTGGGGCAACACATTGGTGATATTTGCTGCACAGGGAGCAGCAGGTTGCCTGAACTGAGGCCACAGATGAAATAAGCCCATCCCTGGTCACTGGATTGCCTGGAAGTTTAGCCATACTCTGCCCCTGAACCTTTACACCCACATTCCTGCTGCAGCTACAACTTCTCTCATATAAGTATTGTATTTACAAATAAATTAACCAAAATGATGGCTACGATACACAATTAACAACAAATACACAGTGTGTTCTCATCTGAGAAAAGGGTAAATGCAGCCTGAAGGGCAAATGCACTGTGGCATCAGCCACCTGCTGAGGGCCTTTTTTTCACTTCCAGTTCAAGCAGAAGACACACAGATCACCACCATGACCAGAAATGTGTTCCCTAGGGAGGTCACTGGAAGACTGGGAACGGGGACCACCCTCCTTCCCAGCATGGTGCTGGGGCCAGGGGTGCCAGGATTACTGGGGTACCCCCTGCCAGGCCAGCACACATTCACACATACAACTCTTCTTTCTTCCTGCACCAATTGTCTCTGCTTTTCTCTTCCATACTGAACAACATCAATAGAAATACTTCATTTTGAAGAGAGAGAAATTCTCCCTTGCACGTAGAAAGTGTGTTCTTGGTACCAACACGTTGTTCACGTAGTCCTTATCCTCCGCAGGCCAGAAGTTTTCCCTCTTCCTTCTTCAGCCTCAGAAGTTCATGGCCAACTCTATCGCCAAATATTCCCTAAGCAACCACAGGGAAAAAACACACTTTGCCAAATTCTTGGTCTAGGCTCGGCCTCCTTATTCTTCCCCTTTCAATGGCACATTGTAGCAAAAATCTGCAAGCAGAAACCATTCAAAGAGACACACTTCCTGTTATCAATTTAACTCTGTTGTTTTTGATTTAATTTAATGGCTCCTTGTTCTTATGTAACAAGAAAAAAAAAGTTTTCAGTCTATTTCCTTCAGCCTTCTCTTTAATACACCGCCAAATCTCAAATGCTCAGAAGAATCCATGTACTTTAATCTCTTTCTTCAGAGAGACTGCTATTGATTGCACCTGTCATTTTTATTATATCCTTTTATTTTGCCATCTCCTCCTCTTTTGGGGGCAATAGGGACAAGAAAGAAAGGATTAGTGACACAAAAGTTGGTCACAGCTCACTATGATTGAACAAATATTTCTAGTGTTTTATGCTCCTTTAAGTATCTTCTAATCTATCTTATGTCCTTGGGATTTTTTAATTTTTTTTTTTAAATGTGCTTTGGTTTCTTTCAGTAAAACACTCTGTATGTACTCCCTTAAATTCATATAATATTTAGAGCTAAATGATTTTTTAAGATGTTCTAACAGGTGCCTCTAAGAGATATTTCAAACGCCACTGAAAGCCTAGAGAAATCATCCTGCAGTTCTACTTCACTTACTGTCTTGACAGGAAGCCAGCAAAGCCACAAGTGAGAAACACTGCAAGACACTCTGCAATTATAAAAGTGCCCAATATAACCAAACAAATAAACTGAACAAACCCAAATTGATTTACACACTGGAAATTATGGAATAAATTGTCTTTCTTCACTATAGAACCATTCCCTGCACACCCAGAAGGGCACAGCGCTCGCTGAAGCACCCTGAGACATTCCCTATTAATACTTTTGAAGTATCATCCTCAAACTCAGCCAAGATGACAAAAACACAACTGAGCTTGCACTCATTTGTTTATCCCATGAAGGTGAAAATTTTGGGTCAGTGTGCGTGCCAGCCACCTCTAAGGTCGAATTCAGTCAGTGTGTTTTCAGCTACAACTAAATGCTAATAAACGCTTAAATCCACCACGGCTGAAATTACTAACACATGCATTAGAGGCTGTTAGGAAGATGCTCCTCACTTGAATGCATGTAAACGTGGTTCAAATTGGAAGGAACTAATGGAACCCCCTCGGTGTAAAACCTGTATTGATTCTTGCTGTTCTGGAATAGAATATTCACCGCAATCTCTGCCTGTCTGGCACATTCGCTGACTTAAAACCTAATGCATGAGACATTGCACAAATTACAAGAAAAGATAATTACATTTCTGTTATGCAACACAATATTCGGCTAAGGGAAGTTCTAATATGAGTACAACCCCTTTAGTTTGTAATTTCTGATACTGGTGCACTGAGAAACGAGGCTGACAAGAAGGTGATAAGGGAGCAGGAGGATAAGGGACTGAGGACTTTTTTTTCATATTTTTCTTTTATCTTTTTGCTATAAATTGAGTCTTCTGGTTCTAGGAGCCATAAATGAAACCATTCCTCCCTGGGAGAGAAAGGAAAATATCAGGGAAACAGCTCTCTGCTGGCTGAACAACCACTGTATGTGCTGGGTGGTTATTTCTATAACAGAGCACACCAAGTAGCCCAGGTTTTTAATATCATTATAGCTCAAACACAGCCAAATACAAACCATTACTGGGAATGGAACGACTTTTTCTAAAGAAACCAACACTTCCTTCTTTGCAATGGCTTATTTCATTACCCTATCTGGAAATGCTATATGCTAAGCACCAACAGCCACAGAGATAAGAAAATATCACCCAAATAAAGTAACCCTTTGTTCAGCATTACCAGTTTGCCCTGGAGCTTTACAAACCCATCGCCAGTTATTAAAAGAAAAGGGAATACCTTACCAGGGGCAGGATGTTCCTTGGGCCATCAACACCTTCAAGCAAGCATCGTGCTTCCTTTGCAGAAAAACACAAGTCCAAAGTGAAAGGCTGAGGTGGGTGGGCCTGAGACCATTCCTCCCTGGGTATGATCCCAGAAGGCAGCAAGGGACACTGAATTCCATACAGCTCAATGTGGAGAAACTGAGACAGCCTTTTCTCCCTGCAGCATATGGCAAATACCTGCACTTAAATTTGATAAGGCACCAGAAAAAAAAGTCTAATCTCAATATGATTCTGAACAGGCTAATTACCCTGGGGAAATCAGTGTTAGAATTATTTTTAGCACTAACAAGCATCACAGGGAGTGCACTGATGCAGAGCAAGTAAAGTCTTCACTGCACAGGTGATTTGCTGCTAAAGCAGGGTCATGGCTTGGCCAGCTTCCAAATCTTCCCACTGAGTTTAAGCTTCCCTGTAGGGCTTCAAATGATGTCAGTCTGTGGATACAGATCCTGCTCCTCTGTTGCTCTGCTGCAACAGATCCATTTGCAGAGCGTAGTGGATGCTAAACTCAAATGTATAAAATAAAATAGAAACTTGACCTGTTGCTCTCAGCCAAATTAGTACAAGTGCTTCATAAGAGAATTTTATATGCTACAGTGGAAACAAGATAACCAAAAGAAAACAGCTTTATTTCCTTAATGTAGGGTGAAGAAATCTACGGTCCCTGCAGAAGACCACGAGTAACATCCAGGGTAAATACAAAGCTTAAAGAAAAGCCTGTTTGTTACATGCAGATAATAAAGGCATCTAAAGTAATACTTTCTATTTTAGTTTGGGGGTTTGTTGTTTTGGGTTGGGTTTGGGTTTTTTTTCCACAGATCCCTGGGGTTTTAGGCTCTGGGATTTTAGATCCTGTGCTTGGCTTTTCGATTTTTAATTGGCTCAAATGTGATGAGTTTCATCTCTCACAAACACATGAAACAAGCACACATCCTCCCCCACTTAGCACACAAGAGAGGAACAGGGGCACTTTAACTCCTTAGAGGCTCTTTTGCACAATCTGGAGGGCTTTTTTCTCAACATTTATGAGCAGACAGTAACTATGAGAAGTAAGAGAACGACCAGCTGCTACAAGCATCTTAAAATAGCATCTGATAGTGAAAGTTACTGAGAAAATACCCTGCACCTGCCTCCAGCTTATGAAAGTATTGCTTTCATTTTGCTTCTGTCTTTTCTAAAACAGAAGAAAAATGATGAGTATGTGTGGAGGAAATGAAGGAGGAAGTGTTTGGGTGTATTTTTACAAACATATTTCACAAGTTCCTTCCACTCTTTCAGCTTCCTTCAAAATATAGCGGCTTGCAATTGTACCTGTGCAAGCCAGAAGGCCCTTTCAACCTTTTCAGTCTAATTCATGGGATTGTACCAGAATGGGACAATCAAATACGATCTTTACAGTGCAAACAACACCTGCTGAGCATCAGAACTCTCCAGGGACGCCTATGCACAAAGATCTGCTTCCTGCAGTGATGGTGTGCACCTCAAACCAGACTCCAAGACAGATCCTGGAGGGACAGATCCTGCTCCTGGAAGGCACTGTGCTGTGTGCTGCACCAGCAATTGGGATATCACCATTGACTATATCTGGTTTATAATTTGCCTCATTGTTCCCAAGCACATCAGAAGATCCCTGGGAATGGTGGCACCTGGAGCAAGGTGCCTCGAGGAGCAGGGGGACAGGGAAAGCTGATGAGCAGCAAGAGGAAGGAGAGGTGTAGGTACAAGAAGAGTAAGAATGAGACAAAAAGAGCTCTAAAATGACTGAGGTTTATCAGGGCTCACATGAGAGACAACACAAAACCGGGACAGAGGCAGGTACACACACTGAAGGAGCTGGTCCTCGTCCGAGGAGCTCTGTTGGGAATCCAGCCCTGCAGCCTCCTTCTTCCTCACTCTCTCCTTCAAGCCCCTGCTCACCTCCCTCACAACAAAAGGTTTATTTTTATAACAAGAGATGCACAGAAATAGATCCTCCCTTTCCACAGCTCTCGGGGAAAACAAACCTAGGAAGGAAATCGGAGACTCATTTCCACTGGAGGCCAAATCAACTCATGCCTTTTACTAGAACTTAAACCATATATTTCAATAAAAGCAGCTTGGGACTATATGCAAATTACTTGTCCATGTGCCAGCACTGCTCCCTAAATAACTACTATTACTGTCACACTTCTTATCAAAATTCAGTGACTATAGAGGAAAGATCTATTAAAAGCTCTCTGTGATTCTTTATTTAACAATTTACCAAAATAACCCAAACAGAACACTTTTGATTCATAAAAATGGCCTGATGACAACTTGAGCAGGACAAAAACCTCCTGGTTTGCCTTTTTTTTTTTCTCCTTACTACAGCATGTTCCTCCTCCCAACAGTAACAGGGCACAAGCCAGGAGAGTTGAGATTACTTTGAATCCATATTGACCTGCGTGATTAAATGTCCTCTCACATTTAACATCTCCACACAGCTTGGGTGGATCTGTAGATAAACTGAACCTGTGTTTTTGCAGTCTTTTAATTCCCAAAGGCAGGAGGCTGAAGAACCCTAAAGAAAAGAGAGGCTGGGGTGCTGTAGCACAGCACTGAATGAGGGAATTCCACAAGCAATGGCCCTGATTTTCTGCAGGAGCCACAAGATGCCCCACAGAAAATAACAGCACTTAAATATCCGGAGCTGTGTGACAGAGAAAGCCCTGAGGAACCTCTTGGTGAAGTCAAGTGTTTGAGAGTCTTATCCTGGACAATAATTCAGTACTTTAAATATGAAGAAGCCAAAGCATACAACTAGAACCAGTCACATGGTTCCCCTGAAGTCACAACAGCAAAGTGTTCAGCACACAAACGGCACCACAAACCCAAAGATTCCTTTAATTCCTTTAAACTTCCCTTTTTTTTGCAACTGTAAAGACTGAACACACGCCAGCACATATCTCTAAATGCCAGTCATTTTTCACAGGAAGGAGCCAGCTTTGAGGTTTCTCTTTCCATTCACCATCTGAGTTTTCAGCCTCTTGGCACAAGAAATCTGCGCCTTGTCTGCAGGTTCTGTTACACCACTATTTTCCCACTGAGATGATCAGGTAAAGTTGGTAGATTTAACTCATGTGCATTGGCAATTACACTTTGGCACTTCCAAAGCCTTAACGCTGGGGTTTTGGTTTGCTAAAGCTGAAATCCCTAAATACTGGCATCATCATCATCATCAAGAAAACCACAAACTATGATTCCAGTAGCTATTTTAAGTTTGAATAAAAGGGTCAAAAATTAAAATATAGGAATATTATGCTGGGGTGAATAACAAGTGACCTGTTCAGGATTTTACCTGCAGAAGTTCAGAGAACCTCAACTATAGCAAAGCCTGGTTTGTAAATTCTGGTTCCTGGAAGTGATCCAATCAGAAAAGCTCCACAAAACAGGAATATTGGCATTGCTGAGCTATGATGACACCTGATGAAACAACTTTCAATTTCCCTATGATTCTATATGAAAAACCTGCTCTGTGAAAAGCTGCAGACACATTACGCAGTCCCAAAAAAACTATTTGGCCCTGATTCATCTGGGGCAAATTTGCCATAGGCAGGGTGGGGTAGATTGCTAAACTTTAAATACCTTCCCTTAAGCATATTTACAGCTCTTGCTCACGCTGCCCAACCACACTGGCTGCTCCTTTGCACACTGCTACCACAGTGGGGTGGTTTTTGTTTTAATCCTCCTTTCATGCAAACATAGCTCCAGGCAGGAGAGTTTAGAACAGATCAAGCTGACCACTTGTCATTATCGTGCCCCATTCACATATTCTCAAAGTAAATGTTAAGTGCAGAAATTACGACTACTTAGCCCTTAATTAACCAACAAAACATTGAGTTTATTAATCATGGATGTTTAGTTCTGGTGAATACTGACTAAAAGGTATTTTAATTCAGCTGTCATAATTATACAATTTCCTGGTTTGGCTCATGGATTAAAATCCCATGAAGCTCAAAACCAGAACTTTTCAACAGGTGTCAATAAACCCTTTAAAGATGTAGTAATGGTTTTTTAATGGATTTAAGAGCTATTCACATGCGTTCCCCTGTCCTGCAGATATGGACAGGAGTCACCAATCTGCCAAGTGTGTTGAAATACACACGGCTCACACTTAGCTAAATCTGGAGGTTTTCTGGTTCAAACAACTCTTGCACCCAAGTAGGTGAATGTCTGATCTTCAGTTTTCATTTGCTCACTATCAAAGGCCAGACAGATTTTTTGCTAAATGCTACTGTGAAGCGTTTGGTGAATGTGAGGAACCAGAAGCCTTCTTGTACTGAACACAAATGCTTGTAATGAGATTTGTATCTAATAGCTTTACAGAGTTGAACAATATTCAGCCATTTATACAATAAAATAAATTAAAACCGCATCCCAGCCACAAAGGCACCATTCCCACTATCTGAATTTGGGTAGGGAGCATTTAGTCTAAAATAATTACAAGCAATCCCAAATAGAAGGACTTCTACAAAACCCACTAGAATATATAACTGGAATTAGATGTTTGCATTCAAAAAGAAAAACAAGACAAAACAAAACTCTCCAGTTAATTGTTTCCAAGTCGAAGAAACTGGGAACAAAGCCTGCTATTGAATGAGCATTAATGATCTGCCATTTGGTTCTGCAGATGTTTCCCATGAGGGAAGACAGCAAAAAAACATTCCTCTTGAAACCCAGGGAAGCAGCGACAAGGGGATGAGTTATGTTCATTCATTTGGATATTTTTATTTGAAATTGTCAAAACCATTAGGTTCAATAAGATTTTACTTCAAGGGGAACCTGCATCCAATAAAATTTCAAAGAACTGAGCTCTGTAATCCCTCCTCACTTAAACCCAAATGAGTCAGACTTTAAAAAAAAAAGTACTTCCACAACCGTGATAGAGTGAGCTGAGAGACTGCCCCATCCTCGCTGACAGCTCCTGATCATCACCACCTCTACATCAGTGGCAGCACAGACAAATGCCTGCCCAAATAAATTAACATGGCCCCCTCATTTCCATTCACCCCCATTAAAAGATTATCAGACAATATAGATTATGTACCCTGTCCTGGCTAGAAACTTACTTCTGGAGCAGGGCTTATCTATTTGGGAGGAGAGAATGAAAGTGCACACTCATAAATCTTGAAAAGACAACAGAGCTGCTTCTGCGTCTTAATTTATGGCGCTATGCAAAAGCAGAAATGTTTTATTTCTAAATTAGCTCTGATCTCTGATCTTAGGGCAGCAAAGCGATACAATTCCAAGAACTCCCAAAACAATGAAATTGCCCCAAACCTAAAGTTTCCAGTAAAGCAAAATTTACTCCACAGACTACATCTATAGTTCTTAGGAATGGGCAACAGGAAGAATTGTCAAGGGTACAAGCACTTCCCAGAAAGGAAGGATATGAATAAGATCTGCCTTTATTTTTCCCCATCCCAAAAGGCCAACAAAACCAAACAAAGATCTCAAAACCTACGTTAGTATTTAGCTTGCATTTTAGCAAGTTGTTTTTGTGGGAAAGTGAAAACAAGCCAGTGAAGGAGCATCTGTGTAAATACATGTCAAACAGGCACCCACCACGGCAGGAGGAAAAGTCACCCCCTGGGTCACTCTGCTCCGGCTCTCACCATGCACTGACCAAAACACCAGGAGCAAGCAAGCAAATTAATTAGTTTGAAGTGAAGACCACCAGAAATCGTTACCAAAAGGCTCTCCTTTAAGGCCAGGGGTGGTCACAGAGTGCATCCAACCTACCCACGGGAGGGTCCTCTCTGGTGGCAGGGGCAGTTGGACACCTACACGATCAAACTGGAAGTCCCAGCTTCAATTCCAAAGGCAGTCTTGAAGACTCCCAGCTCCAGGGTCTGTTTTCCTCAGAAAAGCAGCAGCTGAAGTCAATAGGAAAGCACAGACACACGGTGTGTCCCCATCAGCCCTGACTCAGGGTTTGACAGGAGACTGTGACAGAATCAGAAGCAAGGGTTAAAAAACTGCCTAAAGGTCAGCAGGCTGCTCATGTGAAGAAAACAACAACAAAAAAAGTCTTCTCAGAAAAGCAGTGTGCATTTAAGGAAATAGAAACGAAAACTGAAATTATAACATGCTCCAGATTTTCCCACAGTAATCCAATTATTTTACAATGGAGCTTTGCAGCAGTAGCGTAGCCTTGCAAAAGGTCAACTCCATCTGTGTTCTTTACAGATTGTTTATGAAGAGTCAGTTAATCAAAACTTAAGGAACTTACTTCAGGTTTTTTCCCCAAGTGTGAAAATTGAAGTTGCATCTAATGTTCACCTGCTTGAAAGTATTCCAAACGAAATAGCAACGATCCCAGGAAAACCCATCCAAATTTCCATTACACACGGTACGCGAGGGGATCACATCACTCCAAATATCCACTTATCCAATAAGCTGCCTCTAACTCTGACCAAAAACAGATGCTCAGGGAAAGACTATAAGGTCAGGAAATCATACCGTGATTCTGCCTGCAAAATAATCTCCTGGTTTCCAGGAATCTGTGATTTAGGAGCTGCTTCAGCTAGAAATTGTATCTGCATCTTTGTGATTAACAGCCCTGGTGTACTTTTTCTCTATTAATTTCCCAAACAACTTTTAAAATTCATTTATATCTTTAACAACAGGAAGATATTGGAGTAATGAGTTCTACTGATAAATTATGCTTGAGTGAAGCAGAAGCATAATTTAGCTATGGAAGAATCTTTTTTTATTGAAGAGGACCTTAGGAAAAAAAAAATCTTTGAATCTTGCTCATTTATTCTCACCTCTTTAACATCTTGAGTTATGTGAAATTATAAATAATTGTTCTCCGTTTACTCCACATCACTCAGACTGTTCTCACTTCTGCATTCTCCTCTCTAATGATCTCTCTTAATTGAAAGAAAGGTTCATTCAAGGAACCTGGTTAATGTTACACCATCCAAACATCTCAACTGGCACACACTACAGGCTTTTTTTCCCCACCAAGATAATTGATTTGTCTGAATATATAATGTAGTGCAAAACAACCTAAGTTCAAAACCATCTAGGAATGTTTCAAGAAAAGGTAATTAACGTCTTATTTTCTACAGTCTTTACAAATATTTTACCAAGTAATTTTTAAGTTGAAAGAATAGTTTAAAGGGTTTGAAAATTACCTCTGGCTGTGTAGCTTTTTAAAGGACTGAAGTTTTTGATTAAGAAAAATTTGTAACTCCTAAATATTTCAAAAAAATTATAGCAAGGCCCTCCTTTATATCACTCCAGAGGAGCTTTTTGATGAATTAGTGTAAATGCAATTTTACTCCTGCAAGTGTTTACACTGGCACAGCGAGGCATGTGGCCACAGGGCTGCCAAAAGTCAAGTTTGCCTTAGGAGGTGACATCCTCAGGGCAGGACAGACAGACTGCACATCCACAGTGCCTTGCAGCTCACAAGATACCCAACATCCAGGGAAGATGGAGAATATTTAACAGAAATGAAGTCTCCATTAACAAGGCTTCCTTAGTATTGATCCCTAAATTGGACCAAAACCATCTGCCCACGCAGCAATCAACCCACTCCGTGGCTATGCTGGTAAACCTGTAGTTACACCCAAGCTAATTTCTCCAAGGCAGAAATTGCCAGGGATATAAAAAGGTTATCAATCATTTGATCTAACGTGGGAGCCTTAGCCCAGTTTCTCTTATCATTCTTGGTCTTCATTAGAACCCTCACACAGAAGACAATGGGGAGTTAATTCTTACATGGATCACAGAAAATCTTATGTGGATTGCAGTGGAATACTGAAAGCAAGCCTTGATATTGAGACACATAAATTGTCTGAATATGAATATTCCATCTGGTTCTGTGATTTGATTTTACAGCATCAACAGCTTAGGAAACAGTGGTGCACTCAGGATCAGCTGTTACGCTGATATGCAATTTGAAAATCAGAGTTCAAGGCACTCGTGGTTCCAGCATCCTCACAATCCTGCAAAGACCAGTTAAGCCTTAAGAAACAGATCCCTTGGGCCCAGGGAACATTTAACTGCTTAAGTTAAATAGGAATAGATTGAAGAAAAATGTTCTTTTTCTTCTAAACAATCTTCTATGCAAGCGTGTTATCTAATAAGTACAACTGGAAGTAAAATGGGAATGTGGGAAGAGTGCCAATGTAAATCCTCCAAATCTGAGGAAATCGGGAGCAATTTTCCACTCAAGGCTGGAAACAACACAGAGGAAATGCAGAACATACTTGGCATGCTTTGCTCTCCTCTGCTGAGGTAAAGCTTCCCTCTCCCCCGTGCCCAGGCAGAGGGACCCCAGCCAAATGGAGGTGATGAGACCCCCACTCTCTGCAGCTTGGGAGACTGGAATTCCAAACCCTATATTAAAATTAGTTCATGATAGGTGATGGTGAATGAACAGATAAAACCCAAAACTCTCACAACAAAGTGACAGCACAAGTTGTTACACACATCCTGCCTGAGTTTGACAGCCACTGGTGGGGGCCTCATGCCAGCCATCAGCTATCTATGAGACAGTAAACATGAGGTGGGCAAATCTGCACAGCGCAGACTAAAGGAGCAGAAGCAGACACTCAGTATTGCCTGGAAATGTCAGTAGGAGCAACCAAGAAGCTTCTGGGGGGAAGTTCATCCCCTGTTCCAAGCCCACTCCAACCACGCGCACAACCGGACTCCAGAGCTTCACCACAGACAGTCCCAAATCCCAATGAACTTCAACATCCAAAATGCAATCACTATTCTCCCCAAGAGTTTTTTTTGCCTGAGCAGGTACACTGTTTAACAATCATCTGTTCAAGTAAGAAGTGCAGTTGGTCCAAAAGCAGCTGCTTATATTACCAAATGCAAAAGACACTGGGAAAAAAAACCTGCAGTGAAATTGAGCCAGTTATAGTTCTAATTACCTTGAATGACACGGTAAGCAACACTTCTAGCACTACTACAGCCTCATGCACCGTCCCAGGAGGGGATGATTACAGGAATCCCTGGGCTGTTTAGACACACCCACCTTCCTGTCACTGACAGGGTGCCCCTCCTCATGCCCTTGTTTATAACTGACACCTTAAATCCACACATCTACAAACTATCCTGTAGCTTCTTTAATATAATCAAAGTTAAATTTGTCTTAACAGCACAAAATTCACCATTCCTATTTTTTAAAAAGTGCAAAAAAATTTAAGAAATAAAATTAAAATTTCCTATCTGCACCATTTTCTTTGATTTTTCCTTTCCACAGGTACAGCCAAGCGAAACTACACATACTGAATCCATCCTCAGGCGACCGCACATGCGGGTTTATTTGCTTTGTGAAAAGCTATTTTATAATGGCATTGAACAGCAGCAAGAAATCAAACAAGTAAGATTATTACTCAAATACACCCATTCATCCTGACAGCTAAATCGACTCACTCAACAGTATCATCTTCTGAGAATTACTGCAAAATACATGACAAATTCTACAGTTTAATTGTAGTAAATTAATAGTAAGATATCCAGGTGAGAACTTCTATTTTCTTAATGCCACGTAGCAGCAATTCAGCTTTCGGTGTGCTTTGAGCAACTGACTGTCATAAAACTAAGGGCACCAACTGGATCCTTGCCAGTTGCCATAGTCGTGCTAGGCAAATATCAATGAAAATTCACACTATTTCTCGTTACAGTCGTATGAACAGCTCTTTTATAAAAAAAGAACTATGCCTTACACACTACATTTCCCTCAAAGGTACCCTTAAAGCAACTTCTCTATGTCAGTGCACTTGTGTCAATGTTCCACTTTGGTTTTAGTTTAAGGATTGTTTTATTATTACTGTTAAGTGGCTTATTTATTTAGTCAAAGTCAACAGCCAACCAACTCGATTTCAGTCAGCAAGTGCACGTGGGGATGCATGGGTTCAGTGTGAGTTGGCTGAGGAAGGAGAGAATTTCTCCAGCATCATTTTCTCACGCCAACGGCAACAAAAAGAACTATTCGCACAAGGTGCGAGTCCCTGCAGCAGCATCACTAAAACACAGCAAAAAGCGAAGTAACCCCGAGCCTCCCAGGGCAAAGTTAGTTCTGTGGCGTGCCTGGGGGAGCACGAACAGCGGAACAGCGAGAGACACTGAGGCGGCAGAAAACGGGCGAAACCCGACAGACCTCAAAAAGCAAACAAACAGACAACACAACAAAACAAAAAAAACCCCCAAACTATATAAGCACCCGCC
>VZTA01014662.1:24822-171786 GCA_013398855.1 Mohoua ochrocephala
GCGCCTCCCTGCGCGCTCCGCTGCCCGCCCGCCCCCGAACCTCCGGGGCTTCCCGCAACCCGCCCCCGCCGGCATCCGCTCCGCAGCGCTTCCCCAGGGCATCCCCCTGGGGCATCCCCCTGGGGCATCCCCTTGGAGCATCCCCTTGGAGCATCCCTCCGCGGGTCGTGTCGCTCGAAGCATCACCATCCCCTCTCGGACCTGCATCCTGCCCGCGCCCACTCCACACCAAGGCCAAAGCATCAAGCACCCACCGCCCGCTCCCAGCAAACCCAAAACCCCAGGGACATCGGGAATGGTGGTGGTACAAGGCAGGGGACTGGCAGCACTGCTCTGGAGAGCCCTGGGTGAGGGTGGAGCTAGGAAGGAAACTACGGGAATGACGACAGGACAAGGGAAATATAATCAACGGCAGCACTGCTGCCACGTAACACTTGTTCTTGGCTGCATCTCCCAACACGTTTTACTGGCAGCCTCTCCAGGTGCCTTACCAGGGAGCCAAGGACTGCAGCCGCGTTCCAGACAAGGCAACTGAGGCAAGATTGGGTAAGGTGACATGCTTACCTGGCCTGTCTGCAGCTGAAACGTGGTCCCACACGTGTTTCTTCATGAGTTTGCCACAGCATGGAAAGGCAAACACCTCCCAAAAGCTCCTTCTATGCCAGGTTGTTTCTGGAGCACCCCGGGTCACACACCTTCCCGGGGAGCTCACCCAGTCCCCACTCCCACCTGCGGTGTTCAACATCCCTTGAGTGTGGTATCGCTACAGGAGGTGCAGAGCAACGAGATGGGGAAAGACAAGCTTGGTGATGGAACATATTTACATTCCATGCATATCATTCTCAGAAATTACACCTTGTCTGCCAGCGTAGCTGACGTAGTGACACCCATCTCGCACCATCAAGTGAAACTTGGTGATGCAACCACGTTATGCCATTGCAAAACAGAAATTGTCGTGGACATGTGGTAAGGGTTTGTCACAGTGCAAAGAATCGTTCACTAACAACCGAATAAAAATGTGGGGAAAACATAAAAGCCATTGCTCCAATTCGTTCCACAAGATCTGGAGAGGAGGAATTCAGGCCTATGCACGGTCCCGTATGGATCCACAAAATGAGGACCAGGAGCCATCAGTTCAGGAGCCAGGAGCTACACATCAGGGAGATTAATGCTTGTACACGTGAGCAATTTTAGAGGAACAGGAAAAAAAACCTGGCAATGCTTTATTTTGCCTCCCGACTTAAAGGTCATGTTTGAATGGCCAGATCCTGATGTTCCAGCACAAGCTCAACAACAACATTGGTGACTGCAGACAGTGTTATAACATAAGTATACAGCAACTCCATTGGTGCATAAACCTTCCCAAAGTTTGTCTAAATGCTGAATAGGACAGTTTTACTCAGCTCCTGCAATCAAAAATCTAAGGGGAAGTTGGCTGAGAACAGAAAACTAATCAACGACCTCAGCTGAAAACAGAGAAGAAGGCAAGCTTATGCCACTAATGTTTTTGTCTTCCTTTCATCTCAACCAAGAAAAATATCAGCTTCAGATAATTAGATAAGTTTAGAACTAAAGCAACGCGGTCTTTAAGGTACTTTTCTCTGAGGTGTGTGATCCCACAAAATGTGTATCAAATATAGTTCTGTGCATGTTTTGTCAAAGGCTGCAGCCAAGAGAGAAAAAACTGTAAACATGCCCAAAGGCAATCTAATAAAGGTGGCTGCTGATTTCTGGAGTAGCAAAGGGAAGCAGCTTGTGTGTGCCTCTGCCAAAATGAAATGTAACAGTGCTCCTTGGATGCAATAGGAGAAAGAGATACAGAAATTAAATTCTCATAGCCAATATCTACCCAAATGAGAAAAGCTTGCCACGACTTAGTGGCAATAAAGAGATAAATTGATTAACTGTTACAAGATTACCCAAATATGGGCTCTGCAAAACATTCGCTTGAGAAATTTTCTTGTCTTAGGCATCATGTAACTATATTAAGGATGCTGATAAGGCCACAGAATGCTGAATATCAAGGTCTTTGTTACTTCACTGCTAACCAAGAAAAGAAAGGGAGGACAGTACCGGGAAGATGCTTGGGACAGGAACTTCACACCACTGGCAGGCTAAGGGGAAGAGAGGAGGAAACGTGAAACTTTGGAAATATCACAAAAACACCAATGTGAGGGTATTCTATGAACGTCTCCAATGTAATCTGAAGTCATCGAGAGCCAAGATATGCATTATTATAACAGTAAGTCATTAAGTAGGACTTAAAGATGAGCACTAATTAAATCCCCCTGTAAAACACATCGTCAAAAGAAAAGATAAAAGCACAGTTAAAAATACAGCAAACAGAAGCATTTCAGCATGAGAAATTTAAATGTGTATATCTAAATGAGATTTCTTATTAGCTTTCCATACTCACGAGGAGCCACTGTACACTTTCTGTTCATGCACACAAATGTTTTTCTTCTGGATTTTGTAAAGGATGTCATTATCAATTCCTGTGAGGGAAGAGAAAATATATAATTAAGAACCATAGTTGGCGTTATCAAATCCTACTCATCTTTTGTGTGAATATCTCATTTTCTCAGAAGGGAAAGAAGAGCTGTCTTCTCAGCGAAGAAAAAAAAAATTGCAACTTTTCTTCCTTGCCTGCATTTTCTCACCCTGTATTCTGACTGCTGAAAGAACAAATGACCTTATCAGCCTTTACCAAAACCTGGCCAACATGGATCAATGTGAGGCTGCTGAAAATAATGGCTTTAGCTCCTTTCCTAATTACAGGTTCAGCTTCAACCTTTAAGAGAGGCAGCAAGTGAAGCCTTAATATCCAGCCCACCCCTCTGCACAGCCTGTTTGCAGCAGCACTTCTTCAGGGTTGTGAGGAAGAGACGTGAGGGCACAGGGGAACGAGGAGATCAAATCACAGAAGAAAACAGCAGTAGAATGGTTTGGGTTGAAAGGGACCTTAAAGCTCACCTAATTCCAGCCCCCTGCCCTGGACAGGGACAGCTCTCACTAGAGCGAGTTGCTCAATGCCCCATCCACTTCAACACTGGCCTTGGACACTGCCAAGGATGGGGCATCCACAGCTTCTCTGGGCACCCTGTGCCACGGCCTCATCACCCTCCCAGGAAAGAATTTCTTCTGTATATTTAACCTAAACTTCCCTGCCATGTAGGTTAAAACTCCTTTTCCTGACCTCGCTGGTAGCATATCTGGCAACAACTCTTTGGAGCTCAATCAAGTTAAAAGCTTGTCAGTAATTCCTCCTTTTATCTCACCTACAAGTAGAAGGTGTTCACTGGAAGCACCAGCAGAAGCTTTGAAGATGGCCTTATCACGACTTTGAGCTATTCTGTTTGCACCCACCTGTTCACCACCAGCTTTACTGACGTGTTTACAGCACTTGGCTGGACAGATTGCTTGGGACATTTGTGAGCCTGGGACACAACCTCTCAGGTATGCAACTGATAAAGGCTTTTCAAAACCCCAAAGTGAAAGCTCCTGCAAGAGTTAAGCATTGTGTTTTATTTCTTTTGGACAAGTGGGTCTGAGAGACCTGGTGACCCCAAAACACAGAATTACAAGTCCCTAAGTTGCAGCCCATTTTCCTTGCAGCTGAGCACCTGGTTTACAGGCAGAATTTGGAGCAGGACCAAGGGTGTGCTTGCTCGCCAGGTGTTTGAGTGTTCAGCCATTCCCAGAACACAAACGAAGCCAACTGCAGGGTTTAAGTCATTCTGTGCATTTGCACAAATAAATGCACTCAGGACTTTAGGAGAGTTAAGCATGTCACTAGTCTGGGATTAATAAATAAATAATGATAATTAGTTATGGCTTGACTGCTCGCTGTCAGCTCCAACAGTCTACCTTGAGAAACCAGATACTTTTAATCCCATTAACGTCGTTATGATTCACCTTATCACCTAAATGTGTGATCCATTCTTTAGGGCTGGGTTCTCTGCTCTGAAATGTCACTGACCATTTTTTTGTCGGAACTGCGGAAATGCCACATGGGCAAACCTGAGCTTAAACTTCGAAGAAATGAAACCATCGCAGCCTCAAGCTTCCTCTTCTCTCTTGTTCAATCCCATGCCCGTGTTTGTGTGCAGCTTCACCATTTGAACAGCACTGACAACATTTCCATCAGCTGTACCTGGTGAGAAAGAACAAAGATGTGAGACAATTGTTTCAACCACTCAGGATTCATTATTAGCTTTTAAATGCCATTTAAACAGGGTGTATTTTGTGACAGAACTTATAATTCAGAATCTATGCAGTCATTTTCCTGACAATCCATTGAGGAGCAATGCTGGGGACTGTTTCTTGTGCAAACAGTGAGCTTTTAGAACATTTGCAAATTCAGCTTCTGATTCATCCCAAGAGTAGAGCAGAGCTGAGCAGTGGGTCTGTGGGCTCCTGAGACCAGCTGACAACTTCTAGAACAAAAGTGTAGTCTGGGATTTAAATAAGGGATTGTATCCAGGAATCTCCAAGGAATTTACCAGCATTAATCAATGAATCCTCATACATCTCAGAAGTGTTGTCAGAAAAAAGGCTGATACGAGCAAAGTTTTTGTTTGATGGTTGGCTCAGGGTTAGACAGGAAACCAGTGACAGTCAGGAATAAAATATGAAATTTTGATCCTTCCAGTAATATCAAAGTGTTTTGGTGGGGGAGGAGATGATGAGTGACTTATTTTGGTTTGGGTTTTGTGCTTGTACTTCTTGAAAAAGGAAAACTGAACCCTGGTGTTTGCAGCTCCCAGCCTCAAGCTCTTACCAGAGTGAGACATTTGGTCCTTGAAATAGGTAAGGTTGGCACCTCATAAGCTATGGAGAGTCTGAGCAATGCCAATAAGGTATGAACACAGGGCTGGAAAAATGAAGAAAAAAAAAGAAAAAAACCAGTCTTTCAATATTTTTTTGTAAAATTTCCCCTGAATATCTTCTCCCCGTTCCTCCAAGTACAGAGTTATTAAAAGCTGATTATTGCTGTACCGTTACCCCTGCTTTCTCACGAAGTGGCCCTCCTGGGAAGAAGATACAAACACAAACTAGAGATTAATAGTATGCTCCAGACTTAGTCCTGGATCTAGAGAACTCAGCACAGGGCTGGGAGTGAATGTAAGAAAGAGTTTTACTCTTTTCCAGACTCTACCAAGTAAGGTATTATTTTCCTTTATGTCTATTTTCAGAAAAATGCACATTCAAGAGAGTGTTTTCCTACCTTGAACCATGCCTGTTGGAACTGGCATTTGCTCATAAATTGTGTTCTGGGGTAGCCGAAGGAAGAGAGTTACACACATGGGTTTTAACACAGCAGAGTTTTCAACTATGTTTTCTAATAATTGATAGCTAAAACCCAAGCTTTATATTCCTCACAACTGAATCAGGAAAAATAGCTACTTGCTTTTTTATTTTTGCTAATGTAAATGTTTTGGGTGGGGATTATCACTTTATTGTAGCACAAAACTCTCACTAAGCTGAAATCCATATCCTAAAGCTGGAGCCCAGCAGATCCCATCCCTGTTGGTAATACATATTTCCAGTACATTGTTTAATCAGAGTAACATAGAACTACTGACACTAGGGGATATTAGTCTTGCACATACTCCGAGATGTTGAATGAGTATTGAAGTTCCTGGATCAGAACAAGTATTTACATGTAGGCATGGCCACAGATCTGCTTAGAGACTCACCTACTGTTGCTCTCCAAGTGTTACCCCATGAGCAAATAGAAATACTTTGTTTTACAAAACACTGACCTGTGGACTCTTTAGCCTTTTAAATGCAATTACTTTTTAATAGTAAAGACCCAGAAATTACCGAAGGTGAGCTGAGAACTATCATAACTAAACCTAACGCAGTTTGAGAATGACAAGCTAAAGGTGACAAGCTAAAGGTGACAAGCCTGCAAAGCCAGGCCCAGTGTCACATACATCCTTAGAGCCACCAGTAGATAGATCCCTAAGGGTCTTGATGGAATTGTTAAAGCCTGTCATGCTTCCCATTTCAAGGACAGCTGCACTTGCCAAGGAGGTTACCAGCTCCATCTGCACACTGCCCCCCGTGCCAAACATTATCACACACAGACCTGTCAGGGCTGCAGCTGTGAGATCTCATTAATCCTCTCCTGTCAAAATAAACTGCACTAGCAGAACCCTGTTAATTAAACTCGTTCACCTTCCTCCCTTGGCTGCTGCAGACATGTCCTAACTACCTTGTTTAGGAGCATCTCTAGTCCCTACATCCTTCTCCTGTTCTGAGCTGCTCCAAGAAGGCTGGGGATGACTAAATCTGTAGGAGGGGTAATAAAACTCCCCAAGCAAAGCACAGTTGCTATACTTCAGAGTGATATGATCAGAAATGCTAAAACCCAGCAGTGCCCAGAAGCAGGCCCCGTTTGGACACATGCCAGGTGTGATCAAAGGCTGCTAGCACAGCACAGCCCCTCATCCTGCTCCCAGCCATTGTTCTCCAAGACAGCAATTCCTAACAGGAGAGGTGCTCTGCAGAGGGGGTTGGCAGGCTTCAAAGCAGGTCTGTCATCCAGGCGATCTTCAGAACAGCCTGAGAGGAGGGCAGGAAATTGTGTCAGAACAAGGAAATGATAAGAATAACTGCCTATTTTTGTAACTATGGATTTGTTGGTACTGGATCATTCCATTGATCTATCATTTCCCTGCCCTGCCTCTGTCAGGGAGCAATATTTGTCAGAGCTGAGGAAAGTGGAAACCCCACAGAAGGCATAGGGGCAATTGCACAATGCTGGAAGTTCAGGGAAATGGTCCTCAGCAGCTTCAGGAGTGGTTATGTTTGTAAATGAAAGCACAATACCCAGGAGCAATTATTCTAGCTGTGTTTTTCCTACTTCGTCAGTCTGCGTGCTCCAGAATGTAAACAGGAATACTGAATTACAGTAACTTGCTGTTTCCCAGCAAGGCCAGTGGGCTCTGCTTCTCATTCTCTTGGCTTGTTGTGAGCCAGCTCTGATGATTTCCCAGCCTACCTAGGAAAACCTATCAGTGATGCAAAGCAAAGAGTTCTCTCTGTGAAAAGGTGAAGATCTGAGGTTATTATAGAGAGTGTTGGTGGAAGAGACACAGGGTGGAGTGTGAAGTGCTGGGGTAAGGCCTCAGCTGCTATGATTTAAAACAGCCCCTGAGGCTACTCTAATTTACTTTGGAGCCTTTCCTAGAACAAGGTTGAACATTTTACAGAGAGGACATGAAACACAAAAGCCTTTTGCACAGGCAAAACCAAATGAAACAATCCCTAGGCACAAGTTTCTAATCCCACCTCTTTAAAAGCCCAGGTGTTTTGACTGGGAGTTTAAACCCTCGCAGAAGTCAGGCCAGGTGGAAATCCCACCTCTGTGTACTCAGCTATGTTCCCTTTCCTCTGGGCTTGACAGAATCCAGCTTGAGTGTAGATAATTAGGAGGGGGGAAAAAAAGCACAGAGCAGCCTCTGATATAACCTAAAAATAAAAAATGGGTGAATTTGAGGTGTAAAAGCAAGAGGTTGCACTTAGCTTTGAGAACACTCGTTAAAATTCATCTTCCACATGTCTGAGTTGTTTATGGAAGATCACCAGAGCCACTCAGCCCCGATAAACTACAAGAACCCAGTCTGGAGATTTATGGCACTGCAGCCTGAAAAAAACCCACCTAATTCTTGTCTCAGCCGTTTGGGGCCGATATAAAATTAATATGTATAACAAAAGTGCTTTGAGCTTGCTTTTCCCCCTGCCTCCCTGATAAACCCAAAAGGTTACTGTTAAGGTTTTAAATATAAACCTAGGGACCAGGTGGGTGAAAGAGCACTAAAAGTTGAATGATGTTTCTAGGTAACAGCCAGAGCTGACAGCCAGGTGCTTTGTACATCCAGCTTCAGCACAGCTGATAAGAGATAGGCAGGCATCAATAAATTGGGAATAAAGGCATATTCTGCTTTGCATAGGGATATGAATAAAGATTTTAGTGCAGAATGACCAAACCCAGTTGTGTCTGTACATTTACCATCCTCAATACCTAGAACTGAGCTGCAGCAAAAGAAAACAGAGAAGAAAAACAACCTGTTGAGTGTGGGTGTTTTAAAGGGTATTGTAATGCATAGCATAATGTATGCATTTTTATGGCATTTCTATAAATCACATGGCAAGATGTTTCAAAATTATGTCTCCTCTAAGTATCTTGTTCATTTTCTTTATGAGTCTCTAACTGATGCAAATAATTTAGTTTTGAGACAGACTAAGCAGCCATGTTGGGAGAGATTTGCTTGTTCAAAAACTAGGATTTTTACCACTATTGCAGTGCAGCCTTAGCACCAAAATGTCTTATTTTAATAAATCCTGGAGACAACTGATGCAATTCCATTGTTTGTGTAGTTCAGTAGAAAGCAGGGCTCCAAATCGCCCAAGGTTCTGGGGAAAGTATTCCCTCATGTTAACTTTTAAATCTTCCTTTCACCACAGACAGCATTTCCATGTTGCAAGCTGTGATCTAGCAGCCGGTGAAGGAAGTTGTGACATGACTCCTCTTACACCAGGGGGAAAACACCAGGGCATTTTACTTTCCTTTTAACCCTCCTGTGCAGGTTTTCAAGCCACTTTCCGGGTGATGGGAGAGGAGGAGGAGGAGGAAAGGGGGAGAATTGTCCAGCAGTAACACAATAGGTTGGGGGCTGACCGCAGGCAAGCAAATCACACCACATCTCCTCCTTGCTGGAATCACGCTGCAATGAAGGCATTCCTGGCAGCCAGCTGCTGCTACAGCCTGCCTCCACCTATGTTTTATGAGGGACCAAAGAGAGCAATTCTGCGGGATCAAGGAAGAGGGGAACCGACCTGGACCATTTGCAAATCAAGTCTCTACGGGGAACAAGCTCATGAGAGCTTAAACATCTTTTTCACACGGCAAGACGAAAACTACACTGGCGTATATCTGCCTGAATTTAGTGCTAGAAAGAGTCAAATGGTGCCAGTCAAACAGCCACATAAGTGCCAATCAGCACGTACTATACTCAGTATCCTTGAACTTCGAACAGTATAATTCACCAGGCACCAGCTGGTGAGTGCTTTTATTTGTTTTCCTATGAATATTCCTTTCTAAGAGATGAGACACTCTGTTCTGCTGAAGGCCAAATGTGAAATTATAATTGCGATGATGCCTAAGTGGAGCAAACTGGGAATCCTTCCAGACTCTTATTTTGAAAACATGCAAGTAAATTGGAGAGTCAGAGAGGGAACCATGGTGAGAAAGGAGGTATGTACTGGGTAAAGGAAACAGATATTTGTTTGCTTGTAAAGTACATGTTCTTCTCCCCACCACCAGTAAACACCTTAAAATTTAGTGTAGGAAAGAAGGTTTGCAGTCAAAAGCAACCCTAGAAGAGTTGATCAGTCCAGGGGGATGTCCACAACTTTTCCTTGCTATCCCTGATGCCACAAAACACCCTTGGTACCTTAGGACCGATCTACATCTATTTCATAGGTATAGAAAAGAGAGTTCTGCATAAAAACATCAGATAAAAACATCAAGAATATTTTCTCTTCTTCTAGATTCCTTTAACAGGAAGATATTTTAAACATGAAGATAGTAACTGTGTAAAAATAGTAGGTAGTCCCTGAAAGCAGCCCCTTGTGCCACATTAGAATAGAGACTCTGAAGGTCCCTGCCAATAATGGTACCAAACCCTCCAAAATTCAGCAATATTCTCTGGTCAGTACTTGAATTATTTTCCATGCCCAGCATGGCTCCCCTTACACCATTTCTCTGCCTATGGCCAATGCTCCAGAATGTTCCAGAACTAGATGGGGAAGACACATTCCAAGACTAATGTAATCCTGATGGAAAAGCAAAGGTACTCTGACCAAAAAAAACCCTGAAACGAGCAGGGATTCGGCATCCAAACACTTACCTATTCCACCTGGGAGAAGGGAGAGGACACAGCTCCAAGCATCCAGGGCATGGGGTCACGGGAACACGCAGGAACAGAGAGCTCCACTGCTCAAGGGACAGCACAAGGGGAGTTACTGCAAAATATTACAGTGCCTTTTCATACTGGTGCAGTTGAACTTCATTAATTAGGAGATGCCTTCAAGGTTACCCTCCCACTCCCTCTAATCCTGTACTCAAGCACTCAAGATGGATCTTCCCGCCCCCTTCACCGCCTTTTGCTAAACAATTACGTTCTCCAGAGAGAAAAAACTATTCTAGAGCCTTTTCTTCTCCCAGAGTTCTCACAAAACTCTTCCCAAACAGCCTGACCTTTGAGTTCTGCTCTTCATTCAGCTCTGGAAACCCTGAGTTTGAGACTCTCCCACTTCGCCTGGTTTTGCATCACTTGGAAAAACCTGAACTGGTTGCATAAATTTGAGTGGCTATTTTGGCTGACACAAGCTGACAATCAGGTTTGCCTGAACCCTTCTCCTCTGTAGCTGTGAAAGAGAAGTTGAGCTTCAACAGCATTTTAAACACTCCATTTAGTAGGTCTGGTCAGCAGAAGGGGACTCTGCCTCCCCCCCAGCTCCCTTCAGATGCTCCTGCACCTTGCTACTCACTCAACTCAGCCCACCTGGGATCAGCTCCCTCTGCCAGAGCTTCCAGTGGGTAACCACTTCCAGCCCTGAGATGTGGCATGGATCACCTGGGAACAGGAATATTTCCCAGTATCTCAGCTCTATGGAGAGGACCTCACTGGTCACATCATAGGGTTCATTATGGTTTCTTCAGCTCACACCTTCTCAATAGAATCATTGGTCTTGCCCTGGTTCCCAAAGACAGAGCAGATTAATTAGGTCAGACGTGGATTCTTACAAAGCAAATCACTTCCCACCTGAGGAGAATTTCCTTTCTAATAATTATTTATTAATATTTGGGTTGGATTTGTCTGCTGACAAATGGTGCAAGATGAAAACATTTCCCCTTTTTGGTTCTCAATGCATGGGAAACAAATCCACATGAGTGTGGGCTATTGCTTCACTCACCTTTATGAATATTTCACATGGCTGTATTTTACATACCTTTAAACCTTTGTGAGAAGGAGTGGGAATGCTGAGAAAGTCTGATACAGCATAACCTTCTTAAATCTTACAGACTGGCTCTAATTCGTGGCCTATCCAAAGAGCAACTCTTGCACCACCACCACCTTTTGTGCTTTTAGAAGAAATCGTGAAAATTTGCATGGGTATCAAATTTGTCCCACAATTCTTATAGAGAAATGAAATCTAGGACTATTTCAAAGGATCAAAATGTCATATTTCCATAAGGAAATAAACTTCCTTTAAGAGTCTGAACCTCAAAAAAAAAAAAAAAAAANGGAAAATCCAGAGGAAAGAATGAAGTGCAATCTAAAAGCGAAGATTACTACACTGATTTTCAAAATTACTACACTGAGAATGAAGGAAAATGCTGCTTCTTTACACGTCTATCACTCCTAACAGCTGATATATCAATGATGTACACTGACAATCTTGTTTCTAAGACTGGTAGTCAAACAGAAAATATCTTTAGGAATTTGCCAAATTTCATTACATAAACCCAAAATGATCTTTATGAGGACTCAATCAAAACTGGGAAAGTTATTTTTATGCCACTAGAAGAATTACAAACATCCTGTACAGACTCCAACATTCATTTCCTCCAATAGCTGTTGCAAGTCAGAGACTTCAAGGATAAACCTTAAGAGCAGGGAAAACAGTTTCAGGAATAGTGCATGCCCAGCGTTTAGCTGTGCTTTCAGTAAGACAGATCGACTTTTGAGTCATTCTTTTCCTCCATGCTATTCTTTATTCAGAGCCTGATGTTCCCATATGATTTAGTGAAGTTATAAAAAAGCATGAAATATTTCTCTCCAGTGTTGACAACGCAAGACAGACTTGATGGAAGTCTCTCCTCCTCCTCCCCCTGAAATGAATATTTCCCCTCTCTTCCTTTGCCTCTCTCTGACAGGGAGAAACCACATCATAGCCTTGTTGTAGAATATTATTTCCTTCTGGTTATAGACGGCCATGGGTTCTGCTGCATGTTTAAGTGGATGTGTCAAATACATGTTTTCACTATTAACTGTATTTGCATTTTGAAATGGTCAGCGCATCTGAACTCTACAGAAAAGAAATAGCTGTTATGGGAAAGAAAGCTCAGATTCTCCATTTGTTTGTGTTGCATAGGAATTGCTTTATACCCAAATTAAGGAAGGTGAAAAAGGTTTGTCAGTCTGTACTAATTAGCATCACCACATTTCTTCCACTTTCTTTACCACTAAACTTCATGCCATAGTACTCAGAACAGCACCACGCTTACGTGAGGGAGCTAAATAGAAACACACCTGGAGCATCTTCCAGCATGAGGTTCCACAGCCATTGGCAAAGCTGCTTTCTGGCTACCTCTACATTTTTGGCAAAGAAGGCCTTTTCTGTAGTAAGCAGGCAACAAATGGGCTTTGCCTGTCCTTGTCTCAGCAGCACAGAAACGTTCCTCCATTGGGGCTGAGCTGCAGGTTTTACCCTCAGATGAGCTGGAAGGTCCAAACACCAGAGAGAGCAGGCTTGATGATGGAAGAGTAAAAAGGTACAGTGGATGAGGAAAGTGCAGTTGTGCAGCTCTGTTACTGAATGGCCGTGAAGTGTCAACAACAGAAATGGCAAAGACAGGAGGAAAAGCAAAGAAATAATCTTCTGGCTTGCTTGAGGCACTAAAGAGGATCAGTTGACACTCAATAGGTAGATGGCTTGGAGGATTTTATTCTGCAAGAAATCAGCACTGAATCTGAAAATCAGATGGGTAACAAATGGATATACAGAAATGTCAAAAGCTTGAGCTCAAAGTGCATTTGAGGCATTGTTACTGTTCAGACTCCATAAATTATTCCATATCCTGAAAATTTGGCTTTCAAGACAGTCTCAGTTTTACAGTTGCCTGGTGAGAAGGTGCATAACATTTAGAAACTTTTGAGAGGAGCTGAACTAGGCAATGTGGTACCAGGCACTTTCCCTCAGATCATCATCGGGATCACATCTGGGAATCTTATCTTTGCATAAGCTCCGAGTACAGTGATATTTGGGGTGGGGGAGAGACCAGAAATTAAATCACAAGGTGACTAAATGAGACAAGGAGTTAAGCCCCTGGGAGACCCTGCAGAGCATGTGAAGCACAAGCCCACAGCTCTGAAAAGCAGCTCGCCCCCATCCAGGATTCCTGCTCATAAACAGATCCCAGGGCCACATGCCAGCCAGGAAATAGGCTCCTGGTTATGCAAACAGCCAGCAAAAGTTCAGAGAACGTGTGCAAGCAGGAATGACACCAGAGAACAGGATCCGGGCACATTCAGGGGAAAAGCCCAACCGCAGACTGACTGAGCTGATGGAACCGGGCCCTGGAGAAAGGGAGGTGCACGGACAGCTCACCCAACCCCTCTCTGCTCCAAAGCTGGCGTTGCGCCGAGGGGGCTGAAAGTCTGACCACCACCTGACAGAGGGAAATAAAAGATTTGTCATAGAGGTTAAGTGTATACATAGAAGAGGAAGAAAAACAGTGAGATGCACAAAAATGTATCAGGTGAGGTCCAGATTATTTGTGCCACCTCCTGTGCAGGTGTTTGTACCTTCCCAAGAACAGCAGGAAGCTGGTCAGGGATTCATCAGGCTTGCCTAGGAATGGGGTTGTAAGGATTGTGTTTAATTCCTTTCTCCAAAAGAATATACCAACCTTCCAGGGTTATCTTCATGGTCAGAGCAGCCCTCCAAGAGCTATTTGCAGTGAAATGACTACAGATTTCGTGCTAGAACATTTCATTTGCAAAGTTTAGTGGAAAACCATAAGGAGTCTGCCACGTCTGTGCCAGTGTTCCAGCCTTGAACACAGATAAGCATTAATTTTGATCAATAGCACCTTAAAGAAATTCCTGTTTCTAGACAAGGAGAAAAACCACAGAGATTTATGAACCCGAACATAAAGATCCATTTTGGGTTGCACTATTTTTCTTTTATAATAAATGGTTAGCGAGCAAAGGAAAAGTTTAAAATTGCAATAGGCTCTTTATTGCACCCAGCTGTTGTAAGCTGCAAGATAATTTATCTACATCTCAGCTGTAGAATCATGGAATTGTTAAGGGTGGAAAAGACCTCTAAGATCATTGAGTCCAACCACTAACCCACCGTGGTGTGGAAGGCTTTACTGCAGTCTGGGTAGACAGCATCCCTTTCCCTCATCCACTGAGCAGGTCAGCTGGTCACAGGAGGAGATCAGGCTGGTCAAGCAGGACCTGCCCTTCACACCCTGTGCTGGCTGGGCCTGATGCCCTGGTTGTCCTGCAATCCCACTCGAGATGATCTCTCCATAAAAGTCCTTGGCACCCACATCACTCTGACAGGTCTGTGCCTCGTTTCTGGCAAACTTGGAAAGACAAGAGAATAAAAGTATTAAACAGGCCCCTGGTGATCTGCAAGAGGTACAGCCTGAAGTGACAGCCTGTGCTCTGGGGGTACAGCACGTGTGTGACTGCACCTTGAGATACCCCTTCCTACAGGACAGGCATAAACCAGAGGGCTGAATCAGCCTGACTCTATTTGATGAGTCATTTAAATAAATTCTACTACATTATTTCCTATTTAAACTAGTAAATTCCTCCATCTATAGGAAGTGGTGTTAATTGAGGAAGATATTCAGGTTGTCTCTAATCCATTTAAGAGGAAGGCCAAAAAAATTGCTTCAGAGTTCACACAGCCGGTGGTGCTTTGCCCTGCTTTCCTGCATGACCACATTCCTTCTAGCAAGTGCTCTCCCATGCTGCTCCCAGAGCCTCATATCTCACTTGGTGATTGCTTAGCAAACAGCTTCTCCTTTAACTGGTGTCCTAGACTAATTATGGCTGCAAATAATGAACAAGCATTTCCCTTCTGCTGAGCTGGGCACACTTCAGACACAGCCAACATCTTTTTTTTCTGCTTGCAAATAAATTCCTGTCCTTCTTAGACAAGCAGAGAAACTATGAAGATTTATGTACCAGGAGGCAAAAATCCATTTTGAGCTGCACTCTTTTTCTTTTATAATAAATTATTAGTTATCTTTCAGCCCTGTCCTTGCTTATTAGTTATGGCTCAGGCCAAGGGGCAGCAAGTGGGTTTGGAACCAGGGCTAATGTGGTTCTAGAGGCCTGTGATAAAACTTTGCTTTCCAGTCACCTCCCAAGGTATTCCCAGTGTAGTTTTAGGCAAGAAGCATTCAAACACTTAAAGACTTCATCCCAAGGGAAGTAGGCTCTTTAAAAAGATTAGGTTTCTTAGTTGTCCCTGGAGAAATCCTCAGCCACAAAAAGGAAGTTTTCCTTTGCCTCCATGCTTTTGTAACGTACCTGTAATGGAAGGGTCCTTTCCTTGTTGCTTTTTGTTCGGGCTTCAGGGATTGGTTAGGGAATGGTTTCATACTGTGTTGGTAGAGCCTAACAGGACCCTGAAGCTGTAATGACAATATGACAAGACTGAAGTAAAGCACATATACTCCAAAGCCAGACTGATTTCTGCTATGCTTTTAATTTGTCCTCAGAGAAGGGCTAAAAAAAAGTTTATTAATTTCCTTGAAAAACCATTCAACTCAACAAAAACTTACTGGAAGTGTCTAGGAAAGTTTGTGTCCCTCCCACCCAGTCCAGTTCCTCCAAGGGCAAAGCACAAAAGGAATCGAGTACTGCTAGAGGTGAATCCCCTCAGTCTTTCCCCGCAGCAGGATTCAGCTCAGTCAAGTATTACACCTGTCAGCGTGGGCTAAAGCTCTCATGGATTCATTCCTGACCCTGCTTTGGGATGGGGAACCTGTTTGGGTTTTGCTGCCGCACTGTGGCCATTGGGAGCAAAGATCTCAAGGCAAGATGCTGCAACTCTGACAATTCCACGGCTACCATCACGGATTCCAGCCCCTCTGTTTTCTTAGACAAGTGGCTTATGTCGCTTATTTTCAGGCAAAATTAGATTCCTACAGGAATGTCAGAATATCTAAAATTCTGCATCCAGTAAAAGTCTCTTAACAAGGGCACACCCCCATCCAGTAATGTGAGGGTAGTATTTTTTGCATCCTGTCATCTCAAAAAAAAAATACATGCAGTCTGTTATAATGTCTATAAACACTTTTTACTGATAAATATTCTGTATTAGTCTGCATCATTTTGATAAACGTGGCAGTGAACACAAGTACCAATTTCCCCCAGCACAGAATCAGGTGTTGAAACTCAGAAAAGCAGATTTATGTATGTGCAAGATAGAGAAAACAACCCTCAAATTTAGCCACTTATTGACCAATGAGGGGGGAAAAAATCCATTTTCACTACGAGGTTATGCTTCTGCTTTGGCATTGTCTATACTAGTAATGGTCTGAAGATGGAGAATTTCTTTACAATATTTCCCCAATTAAGAGAAAGAAATCTCTGGGAGCTCTGTCCAGCAGGATTACTGGACTCGCTTGGTAAAACTAAATTACTTCATTGATCCTCACAGACATCCTCCTTCCTTTTAAAATCCATGTGAGAGGGAGGCATAAAGGCTGAAAAATTGAAGCCTAGATGTAGCTGAAAAACAGACTAGAGGGCTTGATTACATTTTCCATCAAGTTACCCTGGTTTATTGCATTGCAGCCCTGGAGAATTTGATTAGCAATTTCTCCTCTTCATTCATCCTCATGTCATCTGGATTTCAAACCTCTGATCCATATCTGCAAACATGCTAACACAGATCCCAGCTCGGTCTTGTCACTACCCACTCCTGACATACCAGAATTTAAGTGTCAGAAACTCCACTTTATTTGTGGCTAACTGGTGCAAGTTCCCCACAGGCAGAAATAAGGGAAGCCCAGGGCAAACTTGGACTGAAGTCAAAGCAAGGTGTGTGAAGCAAGTTTATTTATTTTTTTATGTGGTGTTTACACAGAATGATATATTGCCTCTAAAAAATGGAAAATTTAAAAGTGAATTAATGGGTTGGCTTTGACACACGTCCTGTCTTTAGGCTCGTGCAGTGCACGTGGGCACCATCAGGACTTTGACACGCACCGAAATGTGCTTCCCAGCAGCAAGGAAGATAAAGAGATCAGGCCCCTTGCAGCACACACCACCCCAGAGCAGCTGCTGTGATGGAGGTAGTGAAAAATGCAAATTTAATGTGCAAATTTAAAGCATAAAAAGTGCAAATTTGAAGCATAAAAACAGCTCCACCAGGTTATCTGGAGTACTAACAGCAAAAGCCAAGGAATATCACCAACTAATATTGTTACCACAGCTCATCTTTGCTTGCCACACATCCCTTTCACAAGATAGAAAAAGGACACACTTCCCTATATCCTCTGTCACATGGATATTAATTTAGCGCCTTTTTTTCTTTTTTCAGGCCATTTCAGCAATTTCAACAAAAAACAGGCTTCCATCGCTCCAAAAGCTTTCCAGCAGTATTTTTACAACCCTACCTCAGCAGTATCACTGGTACCACTTCACACTGAAGACAAACCCTCCTCCTCAAAACCACATGGATTTAAAAATGTAGCCTGTTAGGTTACACAAAAAGCTCCATCTGCAGTTCCCCTCGGATCTGGGGCTGCTCCCATGGAGCAGACAGCGTTACAGCAGGAGAAAAGGAGCTGTGGAAAGCCCAGGGGGCTCCCAGCTGAACAAAACTCCAGGAGGGACCATGATTTTGCAGGTGCTTGGCCGCAGGGAGCGTTTGCTTTGCAAAGCCCAAGAAATCACCCAGAAAGGGATGGATCGGGGTTGCACCATCTGCGAAGAGCCGCAGCATCTGCTTGGGGAGGGAGGAGCTGGAGGGCTCCGTGCACAAGCGAGCTCTGTGCCAGCAGATGGCACCGGGAAACCATAAATCCATCTGCAGGGTGCAGGATCGCAGCTGCTCCCGCTGCCTCCAGCCCCGCAGCAATCCTTCACTCACCGAGGCTGCACAGCGGCAGATAAATACACTGATAAGTGCAATAATTCTGCACTAACTCGTGCACAGGGTTTTTCTGCTGCAGCTCCATTGATTGACTCCCCTTGCTGTGGGAAGGCGGATAATAGCTATGGACAGAGAGGGAGGAAGGGAAGTGGAAGTTCGGTGGGCTGCCTGTTGGTACATAGAAAAAGTGGCGTGGCAAGGGCAAATATTCTCCTCAGCCAAGCCAGCACCCTGCTCACTTGTCTCAGCTGCAGGAAACACGATGTGAATTTGCTCTCAGCATACCTGCATATACAGGCAGGTGGGGAGACTGGTAAATATTGTGGTCGAATTTTAATTCAGTTGTTTTTCTTTATTTGCACTGTATCTAGGCACTTCTTCATGGAGATTCCTCTCCTGCTTATCACATCACGGAGCACCTGAAAGTCAGCTCACATTTCCACAACCTTCTCAGAAAAATGACACCAGTTACTGACAAAAGGTGGGAGGGAATCACTTGGCTAAGTACAAGGAATATTTTGTTTTTAACTGTCATCCCACAGCAAGAGGCCAGCATAGTTGGGCCAGCAAAATCCCTAAAAACTGCTCCCAGCAATTGCTTCAGAGGCTGGGGTATGGGAAAATGCTGTCTTGGTGACAGCAAGGGGAAACGCTGGGGAACAGAAGAGAGCAGCTGTGATTGCAGGGCTGAGCCCTGGCCAAGAGAAGCTGTATTTACAATATCCCCGAATTTCTGGATTTTATCCATTCCAGGTACTGCTGTGTAGTCTTCACCTCCAAATCGTATAAAGTTTCCTCCAAATCTAAGGCCTTTTCCTCACGTTACTATTTCCTTCTATAGATTACTCAGAGGGCTTCCAGTTTTAAGAACAGCAATATTTACATTTGCTGTTGCATACCTCCTTCCAGAGCCGTGTCTTGGGGCTTTTAGGAGTGTGCCTGAGCAAACATGACTCTTTATATAGACTTCAAGAAGAGGTAACTCGAGTAAACACTGTGCGACTTAAAACCTTGAAAGCTAATATTTGGCAAGCTCTTGTGTTCACAACTTTGGAAAGGCTTGCCTCTGGAAATAAAGCAAGAATATCTTCTCTTTGAAAAAAAAAAAAAAAAAAGAAGAAAAAAAAAAAGTCAGAGTGGCAAGTCCACACCCAGGACTAACACTGGAATTCTTGACTTCATACAATATCCTATGCTGGGAACAACCATACCCAGATGCTGGTTTTATAGAGCCAGGTTTTACAGATGCAGACCCCCAGGACAAGACTTTCAAGAGGAGTCTACAGGCCCGCCTGATCTGTATGGGCAAGTTGCCCCGAGGCTTGTGAGAAAGCTGAATCTCAACACAGCAAAAGCAGGAGGAGTGGAAGCAACCAGGGACTGATTAAAACAAACCAAGCAAACAAAAAAACCCAACAATCCTCACACCAAAAAAAAAACCCCAAAATTGAGCACTTGACTTGGTGGGGAAGTAGCTACAAATGTTTTGTGGGCTGTAAAGAGTGCCCCAGCTCTAACACCTTTGCTCCCAGTCAGTTAATTCAGGTCTCTCACAGCTTTAGCAGATGCTCTAGGAAAGGCTGCATCTCGAAAGGCAGTCCAGAGCATTTATGCAAACTCCTATGATTTCATTGCTCTTTATGTTAGCCCACTCCTGCAACAAAGCTCTCGATTCCATGTATTAGTAATAAGGAGGGAGAGTCCCACACAAGCAACACTCAAACATTTCTTTCCTCTACTAGATAAAGTAATTCAAAGATCAGCATCATCTCCCACGTTTCAACATGAAAACTAAGGCACAGAGCAGGGGATGGGCTGTGCCAAGCAGGCTGGCCAACAATTTGATTAGCAGATCTTTCCAGATTACCTTAGCTGCACATTGGCTTGGCCCCACGGTAACTTTGAGAAGAAGCAAAGCCCAGTTACCATCCTTCTGCCACTGCTTCCAAACTCCTCAGCAGAAAAGGAACACAAAGATCATTTTCCCAGGAGGATACTGATAGCAGGATAGAAATAACACAGCAAACACAATTCTCTTGAGCTCTCTGGCTCAATGTAGAAACCAAAGGGGTCAATTTGCAAAGCAGCTGCACTCAGCTCCATAGAGGTCTAGGGGATTCATTTCTCACAAATGCTGGACTGGATATTTATCTGATTTTTCCCCTGATTTTCAAGAGACTTTGAACACAGTTCCAGCTTTCCCAGTGTCTGTTTAGGAGCTGCTCTCAAGTTGCAGGTGGTCCTTTGCTACAGTGACTGGCACTTCCACAGGGACGCTGTCTGTGGGCTACCACAGCCAAGAGCACAGAGCCCACTGTTGAGGGCTGTACCAGGGCAACACAAACTATTTCGATGCCACATCTTTGACAGGCTCTCCAGGGACCTTCACAGATGTTTTGGAAGCTATTTTGCAGCAACAGCTTCATTAGAAGAACTCAGCAGGAACGCTGCACTCCCTTCTCCTCGCAACCGCCCCCTGCCACATTATAACAATGATAAATCTTAATTTTCTTTGTTGAATCTGTGACAGGAAGAGATGAAGAGATGATCATATGGAAGCACTGCTAAGAATCCCATGTGTAGGTAGTTGTTTGCAGCACTCGCTGTCACTCCCCAGAGCCACCAGCTTTGGAAAGTGAGAAGGGATCTCCCACATCACAAACAACCCCACGCCATTTTTATTTGGGCACTGGAGGTAATGGTAGCACAGCCCTGCTCACAAGCAGAGGCTTTAATCCTTTCCAACATGCAATAAGGAAGCACAGCAGCAATGAGAAAAAAAAAAAATCTCTATGCATGCAGGTATTTGGTTAAGCACAAAAAGGTCCTGGCATCTCTCCAGCCCAAATTGCTCTTTCCTTTGATGCTGGATTCCATCTACCTCATGTAATGGCCCATTGGTTTGGCTGTCAGCAAGAACTGGACCTGAGGCACATACCTCTGGAAGTAGTTGACTAATCCAATTAAGTGGAAGCAACAGAAAGTTGAGATCCCTCCTGTATTCCGGTCATGAGCGGAAAGGAGGCATAAACAAGGGAATTTTATTTACCAAAAGAAGTTAACTCAAGAGTTTAATTTGGGAAACTTGCCACAGACAATCATGGAAGTGATTTTACTATTATAATTAATAACTTTCCTTCAGCTTATCTCCACATGTTTTCATGGTAGCTGGTATCACTGCTTTGATTTTACAGGAAATCAAAGACAGATGGAATATCCTCTCCAAATTTCTTCTTCCTTCCAGGCCAGTAGCAGAGCCTGGAACAAAACATGGACCTCAAGAAATACCTGTAAGTTTAGATCCTGCCAGGCTCACTTTCTAATCCACTTTCAAGTTTGTGTTCAGACAAGCTCTTCAGAAGCTGTTAAATAAACCCAAAGAATTTCTGAATTACATCACTTCTCCACACTTGTTCCGATGCAATTCCTTTTTGCAGACCAATTTGGTATCCCTTTTTCTCCCCATCTTTCTTTCTGCAATTACTGCAAAGCCACCCACGTGGTGCCTGTTTCATGGTGAACTGGATTCTCTTAGATGGCCCTGCTCCTTCACTAAGCAAGAGCAGCCAAGCTCCAAGCGTGCTCTTGAGCTCAAGTTTGTAGAATCATGGAATGGTTTGGATTGGAATGGACCTGAAATCTCATTCCACCCCTGACATGGGCAGGAACAGCTTCTCTGGGTAATATCTGCTAAGAGCAGTGATTGGCTCTGAGAAAAGACTTTTAAAGAGAGAACAATACCAGTGTCTGCTTTTTTTGGGATGTATTTTTTCACCTTTTCGTTGAATGCAAGCTGTCATTGATACACCTGAATTTTTGCCTGCCCATTCCTTATGGCAACTCTAGGTCCAGTTTCCCTCCTCCACACACGGGAAAGGATTCCAGTCACTCGAAAGGATTACAGGAACTGGTTGAACACCAGAGCAAGATGCATTGCTTAGCAGGTACCCAAACAGTGTCCCAATACCAATTACAATGGTAGCTGACCTCTCCACTGCATCCTAATGGAAAATGCTGGGAGCACCAGGAAACACCAAAGCAGGCCTTGAACTGCCACATTTTTCTGAAGACTTCTTTATAGGTCAACAGAAAACCAGTGTCCTAAAATCCCACACAGCCTCACTGCCCCCTTGGGGAGCAACAGGATTTCAATACACAGCTACCTCACCTCAAACACAGTCACAGCTACCTCTGTCACAGCCTACCCCAAACTCTCCCATGTCAGAGTTCACTGTCACTGGCTTTTCAACAAGTTGAACTTCTTTTACCCCTCACAAAAGAGACCTCAGCAGTTTTGGGGCCTGACAATTCACACTCTCTCTATACGACAGCTAGTACAGCTCCCATGTGTTTGTAGGCTTGGGTAGATGCTCCATGAAAAGCCTTATCAAACTTAAGTGAAGCTTCACCGTAGGAAAATTAAAGCTTTATATCAATAGAAGCTTCATATCAGATCAATAAACAGTAACACAAGGCCTGAGCAGGCAGTCCCTTTCAACAGGGACTTTTGATAAGTAACAAAAATTCACATAAATCAAGCAACATTTTTATGCCCACACACTTCTGGTTCTGCCAGGGGAATCCGCAGCCATCACTGCAAATATTAGGCTTAAACAATCTGCTCCAAAGGATGGGGAGATAAGTGGCAACCACAAAAATCTGCTAACACACACAGGTAATCTGAGAACTAAACTGCCAGCTGCATCTGCAAACCAAATTTTACATTTTCCCCATGACCTACATTTTGACATAAACCCCAGAAATTTGGGGAGGACTCTTCCAGAGTGTTTCTGCAAAAATTCTGTAACTAATTACTCAATCATCCTTGGCCGTAACCCTGACATTTCTGTTCAGAGTTTATGCGCACATAGAAGAGCTGCACGCAGGGCAAATTTAAATTTCACATTTTGGGCTCTGGGACAAAAGATTCTCAGGAGGAATATCGCAAGATTTTCATACCACCAGCCTTTCTCTCAATATTTGTGGCAGAAAAACTGGGCGTAGGGTTGGGAATAGCAGAGGAATTGTCTGTGGACTTGTCCTGCACTTACTCTTCCTAATACAGACACAGTATTTGCTTCAAAACAATTAAAGGTATAAGCCTTAGTTTGAGCAAAAGATTTTCTGTGCTTTCATCTTGCTTTGACTTTGCAGAAATGTTCAAATTTCTCTGAAAAATTATACTGGAACTCCCCAGCCATGTCTCTGAGCTCACCTTTCACTCCCCAAATCCATTCTTTCCAGCAATCCCAGCTCCCTGAGAATGACTTGGCTTCAGCATTGGGATTACCCTGTTTGACCAAAATAGTTACCTTTTTGCTAAGCCTATTTTGGAGATATTGCTCATTAAAGAATTTGTTTAGAGAGATGGGAAAGAATCTCCCTTTCCTTTGTTTTTAAATGGATTCAGCACAACATAACCCCAGGCTCTCTTCTGTGGCTGAAACCCGCCAGCACAGGTAGCCAAGATGTGCTGGCAGGCAGCAGATCACCACTCAGTAAATACACATTACTCACCTCCCAGCAGCCAAGCAGCCCAACTCTTCATTTCACCTTTCAAGCACTAATTAATGGCAACAGCGTGAAAATGTAATCTATGATCCCTCTATAAGCTGTCAAGTGTTTGCAGAGGGGGGAAAAGGAAAGTTTTAACAGAGCTGGGCAAAGGCAGCTCCTGCTCCACACCCAAATTTCTGCTCTGCCTCACAAAAATCTGCTTTTATTTCATTTTTATAACCACCACGTGTTTACACCAGAAATGCCTTGGTGGGAAGGACAGAGACAGTGATTTTAGCAGTAGGAATGGGCTCTAAAATGTTCAGGTTTCATAGATCCCTTCCTTTGGATGAGCCAGCTCAGTGCCTTTGTTTCTTCTCCCTGCACAGCCTGAAGGGGGAAAGTCATTGAAAATTCAAGAGAGGAGGAATAAGTAGTTCTGGCCTTGCCTTTCCCACAAACAGCTGTGCCAATGCATCCGTGCCTGGTCCAATTCTCAGCAGACATGGATTTGCAGGAGACAAATCTCCTCTACACTGGCACTTCATTGGCAGCCTCACCAGGACTCGCAGCCCAAAGGCTGGAACAAGCCATCCCAATTAAACCACTGTCACCCCTGGAGAGATTTCTTTCTTTGAAGGGAGAAAGCAGGCTCCAATTCCACTGGCAGCAAAGCTGGCATCTTTGCCACAAATAAACAGCCAGCCCTTTTTCTCTGCAGGTGCCAGCTTTGCCCCTACATACTCAAAATTCAGCTTTTTTTTCTCTTGTTCTGTCACCACAACTCACTGCCAGTAGCACTTTGTCTCATCCCATTTTATGGGTCACATGTGCAGCATTGTCTTGTTCAAATTAAAGGCACAAACACCACCTGCCACTGGTTTGTGGGTTGTTAATCTGCCTTATCGGTGTTCAGGTAATCCATGTGCCATTTTCTAAGCACCAAAATTCCATTATTTCTATTTGTTTTACCCAAAACTCCATATTCTGAAATCTTGTGGTTATGAGAAGCCTGGGTTTGATTTAAAATAACAGTAGAATCAGCAAATTACAGAGATTGCTTTTAGTAACGTGAGTGACCCCGTGCTAAAACCAAAAATAATTTAAGGCAAGAGGCAAAGGGAAGAAGAGGGGAGAACAAACCAGCACCACCAGAAGAATATGTACTGCAGTCCAGGCTACAAGGGCAAAAATAAAACCCAGATACAGGGTATTTCAGCCTAAGGTTAATTCCCAGTGAAGTTTCCAAACCCTGCTGAGGGTACATTTGCCTTCCACTCCTTTGAGAGGAGCACAACTCCTCTCAAGGTTGGAGTAGTATCACTAAAGGCCCCAGGATCAGGCCCTGCAGGAGAAATAAATAGTGTTTAACTGTTCAGAATTCCTTTTTTCCCTCTGCCTGGATTTCCTGTGGCATTTATCTGGGATCAGTGCAATATACCCCGATTTCCAGAAACATGCACTGGACACCTAATACATGCATTCTGTCCAAGGATGTGGTAATACCTTGCCTAGAGAATTTGGGGTCCAACCCCTTTCCTGCAGGAGTGTCCCCTATCCGTGCATCCTCTCACACTCCCTGTGTGCACTTCACTAAATGTGCCTGCAGCACTTTCAGACACCTTTACAGGAACCAGTCCTGCAGCTGAGCATGTTTCCAAGAAGGAACAAAGATACATTTACCTAAGCAAAAGAAATATTTGAAAATTCGGATGATTAAATACAGCCTGCTGTTCGTTTTACCTCTGTGGTCTCCACTAAGTACCATAAATCCTGGTTTCCCTTTGAGACAAATTGTCACATTATAGCCCTGCTACACAGGCATACACACATTCCTTGCTATAAAGAGAAGGAGAGAAATCCATGCCAGATTAGGACATATGGAACCTCTGTTTATGGATAAATCATTTTTAAAACCTTTCTCTCTCTCCCCCTCCATGAGTCATGTGTGAATTGCTTAAAGTGTCCTGTCAACAATAGTTTATTTACATACAGAACTAATTAGCATTATTATGGCAGATTGGAGAAGCAGGATTGTAGCTGGGAGACATCATCAAGTGAGTGATGCCATTTTAGGAAGGTTGGGGAATGGAGGTTTGCAGATCTCCAGCCCAGAATTTCATAAATTGGCCACCTTCCAAGGATGTCAAGATGAAACTCATTCTTAACATTTCTTCCATTACTGATAATATTACTTCACAATTAAAAGCCCGAGTCCTAATTTGTATTATCTTGATGGTTTTTTGCAATCTGCATTTCAGAGTAGAGCCTGGTCAGCTTCTTTTGCTTGTAGTCTGCTTTCTCAGATCCATATCTTAGCACCACAAAATTGAGCTTAGATTTCCAGTCCTACAGATCCATTAATAATTTTTAAAAGCTTTAAATGCCCTAAAACATTTATATTCTGTATTTGAAGATTATTTAAAGTCAGCAACTAAATTTTAAACTAAATTAAATTTATATAGCCTCTTTAGGTTACTGAGCACAGTACATACAGCTACTCTGGGACTTGCATAGACCTTTCATCATTAATAAGTGGAACAAGATAATTACATGCTCCAGTAGCTCTTAGGGGTCTAGAAGTTATCACCACATAACCTGCTTTATAATGCAGGAAGAAATCATCTGTGCTAGAGCTGGGGGTATAATTCAAAGACATTTCCATAAATATATAAACACTGTGAAATGAATTCATGTGATGTGCAGGCATTTCATTTCAGAGCTGCTAATATGTTTGCCCATTAATTTGTCAGGAATGCTCACTTTGATTTGCTCCATTTACCTTAGGAGGATGTTCCACAGCAAAACAGTCAAAACTGCAAAATTAGTCTAAAGAAGGGCATCTTAGGTGAGCGTTGCTGAATTTGCTCTAAATGGTCCATGCACAGATGTCTGCCCACCTAGAACAGCCAAATGCAGAGAGAGCAAGGGCCAGAAGCTGCTTTGAGCTCTGGAGAGGATCTCTGACTCCACATACTCTTGACCAATGGAGCAGCCTCCTCCTTCGCTCCACAAAGAGAGGATCCCCTCTTCCACACTCCTTTTTGTCTTCTGTTTTGTTCTCTTTGATCACTCCCCAAGCACACAACCTGCTCCCAACTTACTGCCTCCTCCCTTCTGGGGCTAGACCTGCACACCTGCTGTGACAAAGGACATTAGCACTCAGAAGGCTCTGGAAAAACTTTCACGTTATTTGGAATTTTAGTTAATAAGTGCTTTCTGGCTGGTTCCAGGTTTCCCCGGGATTATTTCCAGCAATATTCAGACTTGTAATGGACAAGTTTTCCCTGCAGAGCTTCACAGAGCTCCCTTCACAGCCAGAGTGGCTCTGTGAGAGGGCACGGCCTCCCTGCCCTGGGATGGAGCCCTTCGGCTCCCACAGCTCCCCGGGGTCAGCAGGCAGCTGCCTTCCGGACCAGGAAGGAGCCCTTTGCTGGGAGATGCTTCACTTCTCCCCACAAGGGATAAAACAGTGATTCCTCAAGCCTTCCGCACTCCTTTGGATGCACAAAGCCCCCTACAAGACACGTGAGCTGTTCAGCTGCTGCAGACACCGGCACAGCTGTGACAGTCACAACACAACAGGCTCACTTTGCTTTCTGTCACCCTCGAATCACCCGTGGCTTTCACACAGGCCCTGGCTCGGGGGATCTGCAGGGGGACCTGCCTGGTCCCCACACGCCCGGCCTGTGCAGGCAGGTCCACACAGCTGACTTGGGAGCATCACCCAGCCCTGGCACAGGATCAGGGGCTGGAAAAGCAGAAAGTGTGGCCAAGCTTAGGAACAAGCAAGTGGAAACCTGCACAGCCTTGGGCATCTAGAAATGGTCTGAGGAGGTATTAGATAAGCACAGAGTATTTTTGCCATCTGAACAACTTCTCTGTTTCTGTTTGGTGCAGCTGTTTACGTTTTGGGGTGTTTTGTGGGGTTTTTTGTGAGCATGTTCCTAATATTTCCCTTTGTCTTGTTTTTTCTAGTTTCTGACCATTTTTAATGGTTAACAAGAGCTGAGCAACTGAAAGATTTGGATCTGGAGAAGTTGCACTGCTCAGAAGCCAAAAGAGGAAGTTTTAGTCTTGCTAAGAACTGAATTTGATAGCAGTGAGGGACAGAGCCCATTCCAGCACCACGAGCATTTCAGTGGGCAGTACAGGACCACATTGCCTTTTCCTCAGTGCAAGAGGACTGACACACAAGGCCTGGGCTGGAGGCAAGGGGAAAGAAGACTGGGAAGAGCACTGCCAGTCCTTGCTCACCATCTTCAGGATCTAGAGGGTGATGCTGCCATTGGGGATGGGAATGGGAGGGAAGAAAATTGAGACAGATCCTGGGAACCTCAATAAAGCGTTTCCTAAGCAAGGCTTGGCAAAGCCTACCAGGTGAGATAAACATTTCCACAGAAGCTGAGAGAAACAGATGCTCTTAAAAGGTCCTTCCTTCCCAGCACCACCCCACAGATCCATTTGGAATGGCAACCCCCTCAGATGCTCCGTCCCAAAAGGAGATGCCAGCACTGCCCAGCAGCCAGATCTGCCCTGCAGGTATGAGGCAGATGCGCTGGGCTGGGCTTCCAGCAAGGACCACTGCTGTTTGCCTTGCACACTCCCCAAGCTGATATTTGAAACTTCAGCTTCCACTTATTCACATCTTCAGAGAGATATCTTTGTTCCTTTGCTCTTGGCATTTTGATCTCCAAACACTTCAATAAGCAGCGTTTTGATTGCGTTAGGATGAGGGCAGCAGGGATCCTCTCCTGTCACTACAGCACATGCACTTAGTACACAAGAGGCTCTCAGCGAGTCAGGTTTCACTCCTGACATTGGGGTTTTCTGTGTGAACCATTTATTTTGCTGAGTTGGCATTTATACACCCTCCCCCTTTCACCATTTGAAATCCGAGACAAATATAAGCCTGAAGTCCTAACTTTTTTTTTTCCCCCCAGAAAGCTAAGCTGGTGTTTACATGTGGCCACCCAAATTCCAGACCAAGCTGCTGAAACCCCGTTTCACTGTTCATAAAGCCCGTAAGGTCTGGCTGGTGCTGGTTCCCACATTCCTGATCCAGGCAGGCCGGATTAAAGCTCCTCCCTCACAGCCTGCACCTCTCCTCCATGCATCTAAACTTACAGGGATGAATCGACACAAAGGAAAGCCTGGACAAGTGCAAACTGATTTTTCCGCAAATTTAAGTGCGGGATAACCTCCTCTCCCTGGCTTTCTCCCCATCATCCAGCTGTGCCCATAAACCCGAGTCTGACGAACCGATGCAGGAGTTGAAGGCAGCTATTAAATCTGCTCCCTGGAGCTTTAACACTTGGAGCAATTTGTAGTGGAATTATTCTCCCAGCTCAGCTTGCAAACCACCTCCACACAGGGTTCAGTGCTGGGGTCGAGGAACCCTCTCTCTGCCAATCCTTCCTCTCCAGAGGAGGGGCTCAGATGGGCACACAGCCCCACACTGCCATTCCAGCTGGCGAGGGAGGCCAAGTTCAGCCTCTTCTCCTTCTTGAAACACATTATTGTTAGTGTTAGCTAATCTGCGCGATATGCCAACTGTCTGGCAAGCAATTCCAGGCAGCATTGTTTGTTTAGGATAGGACTGGGCTCTATGAATCCAAATTAGACATGGTTGTTTTTTTTTTTTTTATAACTACCTCAGCCAGGAATGTCTGAAGGTGTGCTGGGCTTGAGGAGGCAGAGAAAAAGCAAAACAGGCCACAAGCCTAGAGCTTTATAAGGGTTTGTGTGTGTTTCTTTTTTTAGTTATTACCTTGCCTTCGCTTTAGATTCTTTGGGAAACCAGAAACCAGAGTCTGTATACCAAATTCTCCTTATCACCACAGAACAGAGGCACTGATTTGTTTTTCAGCAATGGACTACAGAAACCAGATTGTTTGTTGTTTGGGTTCTCTTGTTTGTGGTTTTTTTTCCTCCCTCTCTCTCTCCTCTGGAGGGCCCTCAAACACTTTACTGGTGAGCACTGGAAAAGTGAGAAGAGGAGTCCATCAGTACTCCAGCTCTCCCTTCATTGCCACCACTGCTCCAGAGGAAATGAAGGCTCTCAAGTCTCAGTAATGATCAGAGGATGAACTGGCTGGTAACTCAGCAGAGCATTGAGCTGTTCTAGAGCCCTGGAGCCATCCCCATCCCATTTCCACTGCTCTCAGATGTTCATGTTCAGATACCTACACGAAGCATCCCAACAGCTCAACCTTGGCACATGCAAGCTCACAAAAAGCAACAGCTCTTTAGCTGCCTGGGCTTTCTCTCCTGTCCCAGTATTGCCAATGAAGGAGAATAAATGGGGACTTCGTTGAAATGAGCTGGAGCACTTGTTGCTCCATCCCCATGCAAAGCAGCCAACCTGGGAAATCTCTTGCAGACAAAAAACATAGACCAGGCTTCTGCTCAAGGGCTATGGCTCTGTCATACCTATAGAAGATGAACATTATGTTTAAGCCTCAAAATTACTCACCCTTAAAAATAAATAGCCATTGTCAGCTCCTTCCTGAGAGCAGCTGCCCTTGGGATGGAGCAGGAGAGCTGATGGTCGCAGCCCAGGAGCCCTCCAAGCATTCCTCCAGGGAGCAGAACCTTCCCAGGCTGTTGCCATGGGGGTGGGAGTCACCAGCACATCTCTCCTGCCCACAGGTGGGCAGATCCAACCATTCTCCATCAGGACCATGTGTGCCTCCTTGCACATCAGTAAAGTGCTTTAATCAATTAATGGGTGTCATTTCCCCCAATTCAACCTCAGCCTTTTTGCATTCACATCATTCCCAGGCTTGTGCCAAGGCAGTAAAAACACACCTGCATTTGCCTCCTTCACAATCCACAGCATCGCTGTAGGTGTTTCTCTTAACCTAAGGAAATCTCTACATGAAAACTTTGTGGAATTGTTACAAAGATATTTGTTCACCAAAAGTAGCATCATAAAATACAAAGCACCAGCCAGTCTCTGAGCAGCCCAATGCCTTGAAGAAGTGAAGCAGAAACTCACACAAACCTTGAGCAAGCTCACACCAGGGAAAACTGCCCTGAAATTACCCTCTAGGATCTGCCCGTTGAGACAGGGTGAAGGTTCTGTGCAAAATGAACTTGCATTTATTCGGAAATAAATGACAAATGGCTCCATTTGTCTTTTATTCTCCCGTTAACGCTTGAACCTGGGGATTATTATCCCTGCAGTGCCTAAGGCTTGCAGATGAAGTGACCTCTTCATCTGGACAGGATTTCCTTCATTTGAGGAATACCTTTCATCAGCCCGTTCAGCCTTTTCACCTGTACCTTTGACCGAATACTTACTTTTCAAGTAATTTTGAAGAGTTTGCCAATTTAGTTCCATATCTGGGATTCAGCTACACAGCTCTGGGGCAAGGAGAACTCCTGTGAATGGTGCTTGACAAACAAGATCCACAATACAATAATAATTAATTCCATAAGCATGAGCTGGGGCACAAGCTCCATAGAGAGACAGTCTGAGCTATCATTATTTTTGCTTTAGCCATTTCTAGCCACCTCGAGCCATTTATCTGGTGTCCTGTTTACCCTTCTCCTTCTACGAGGAAATAATTGGCAGGATGAACACATAAAACAACCCAACCTGAAAAGAGCATGAAAATGTGATTTTGTCATTTTGTGCATTATCAGTGATATTTGTTATGGATTTGTTATGGAGTTTTCATTCTGTTTTTGTCAAATCTAGGTATTTTAACTCTCACCACACACATCTGGAGGAAGAGCAGGGAATGAAGATTCTCTAGGATGTAAATTATGTGAAATATCAAGATTTCAAGTAAAAATGGATACCTTGGAGAAGGAAATTACGGTGAATAAAAATTGCAGGGTTCTGTCAACAAGAACATATTCAAAGAATACAAATTCATACTCTTCTCCCAGTTACCTCTGCAACAAATGTGGTTATGTGTATTTTTCCATTTCATTTCCTCATGCTTCTCTCTTTTTGCCACCCACTCCAGCTGTTAATTTTCTCTCTCCCCTCTTACATCTATCTTATGTTTATAATTAATTGTTTCTGTAGCAGATTGTAAGTAAAGAGAAACGGAGACCGCTTTCAAATATTTGACCCTCAATAGCTAATATCACTTATCAGTGGAATAATTAATATGCTTAATCCTAAAAACTCTGTTCTCACGTTTAAATCAAAAAGTTAAGACATTGTTCCATCCCATTTTTAACAATGTGTTCACTGCTTTATTTTCCAGTGAGGAGCGATATATATCCACGCTGGGCCTGGGGAAAGAGGGAAGGTTGCTCCTTGGAGGGGATTATATTCGTTCCTGTTGTTTTCATTGTCCTGGTCATTAACTCCAAAATCCAGTCATTTCATCTAAAAATTAGCTGTGTTTCTTGTAGGTTTTTTGCCATGTACCTCTCATCCCCAGCCCGACGTCTTTGCAGTGATCTGGAGATGTGTAACACCCAGCAAGTGCCCTGCCTCTGCTCGGCCCAGTAGGATACATCTGATTTATCTGTGATCAGCTGGAGGAAAACCTTCAGGTACAGCAGAGAAAGGAGAGAGAGGCAAGAATAAGCTCAGGAAACACACTGAGTCATCCAAAATGTTGCAGATAATGATTTAGGCCTGGCTGAAACAAGACATTCATTTCTCAGTGTCGTTTTCATTCTTTCCTACAGATTGTCTTAACCTTGGGCACAGACAGAAGAGTTTCTTCCCTTCACTGCAGTTTCTCTTCTGTCAGAGAAGGCAGCAAAACCCCACAAATGCTCTTTGTAAGAACCATCTGAATAAAAGGACAGGACATTTACAGTAGTTCTGCTTTAATATATGTGGCTGCCTGAGAGGTTTGCTCTACCCAGAAATACCTTCACACCAGCATTTTCTTTTCTTCTCCCAAAGGAAGGGCCAAGATGTTGGATTACATGGCTTCCAACAACTCCAGGAAAGACACACCTGTCAACAAGGGGCTTGTATTGCAATAAATATAAATATCAATCTTTATTTTGTTTCAGGAAACACGTGGATTTTTTTTCTCCCAGTGTGAAGAACCACAAGCACCAAGATGTGTTTCATTTTCTTCCATTTTCAGTCCTCAGCTGTTGTTTCCCCTTTTTTTTTCTGTTGAGAAAGCAAAGTGCACGTAGACAGGAAACCTGGAGAAAGAAATGGAAAATATGGATTGAGAAAACTTTAAAAATTACACTTGAAGTGAGTCACATTTCTGAAGTTCAATTTTGATTTTTGCAGGGCTTTTTCACTGGAATATCAAAATATATGAGGACAGTAAGTTAATAACGTTTGGACTGTAATAGCATATTGACCTATTTTACCTCTGAGAGAGGGGAGGAATAAATCTAGGAATAAATCTAACTCACAGAACATCCTGTTGCAGTCAGCTCTTTTCCTGCAGCAAAGAGGTGGGAAAAAGTGGCCATCATTATCATTATCATCATTATGATACATAGAAATGTTGATCATAATTATAGTACATGCCAGAGAGAGCTGTGAAGTGCATTTCATATCTCACAAAATATCCTGGAGGTGCAAATTAGACAAAAATAGGATTAATTAAGTCTCTTTTGTCTGCACATTTTCATGCTGAATTTAGGCTCTTTAAAATGTGTTAGAGAAAAATCATCAGCAATAGCAAGATACATTTTTGACATAAAAATATATTTTTTAATGAAGTTGCTTCCAGGAGTGCCTTTCATGCTTGACCTAGAGGATGTTCAAGGTGGTCCAGAAGAGTTCTGGACCTGCGGTGTGCTATGCAAAGCTTTGTGCTGTGAGAAACAAACATTGAACCGAGACAAACTGATTCTTAAACGAACAGAAACATCTGTTAATTGTTTTCTGCTCTATAAGGGTGATGGATGTATTAGCAACTCCAGATCCAATGAAGGAGGAGAGATAAGCTCCTCTTGTTGATAACAGCCTGATCCATACACACAGAGGATACAGAGGAACAACAGGTAAACTGAATTTCCAGGTATCAAGCCATGGAAATCAGGGGGTGAGGGAAGCCTTACAAAGGTGGGGAGATGCTCTTGCTATGGTTGTACATCTGTGTGTCACACCACTGACATGCAATATCTTACATCAGGGCAGTGATGAAGGGTTTTCTTGTGAAAATGAGTAGAGAGGAGACCGATACCAAAGGAGTCTTGAAACGAATACATTTCCATGCTCTGGTAGGACTCTGAGAGAAGAGGAACTGAGTATCCAGGATTTTGCCATGAGCTGCTCAAAATGCTGCCTGAGAAAAGCCGTTCTATTGAGCTGGGGCTGAGATGGTGAGTGCCCAAGCTCCTTCTAATTTGGCTCTCTGGAGTCTATGGTAATGTCTCGTAACACGAAGAGGCACTAAGATCTAAATGTCCAACTCAGGATGCCCAGATGTGGCCCATTAGCACATCTTTTGCAGCAAAAATCTCAGCTGCTTTGCCACTCTGTACTATGAGCAACCAAGCTTTTCTTTCCCCCCTCTCCCTGAACCCATTTCCCAGATTTACTTGGCATTCTTCTTCCCTTGCTGAAACTCTGAGTTCAGGCCTGGGGAAGTTCACACCACATCTTGTCTTGAACTTTCCATCCAGTGTCACCACATTCAGGGTTTTCTTGTCCACTGGGGTGTTTGTGATGATTGAATGAACTTGCCCTCAGCCAGCTTTGATTTCATGTCAGCAAAAAGACCCAGCAGGCCTTCACGAACCAGACTTCCTTCTTCTTCTCCTCCACTTCTTTCTCAGTCCCTTCTGACAAAACCAAGGACCCTTGGGCCATATTTCCTATTTATTTCACTGTCTGAAGCTAATTTGAACAGATGCACGGAGAATGACAGTTAAACAGCCTGAAAAATAGGTTTCCAACCCCTGAGGCAAAAGTTTAAACGATTCTCTTTTTTTAATTTTTTTTTTGCCTCTACCAAAACAGCCTGAGAAAACCCTGCTGCTGAGCTAATGCCTAGTTTAGAAATTGCTGCATTCTCTTGTTTTACTCTTTAACCAGGTTTGGAGTGAAGGCTTTGTGTTTCAGATACAACAAAAGAACTACAGCAAGAAGCAATTGTGCATCACTGTTGGGTATCACCAGTCAAAGAAGATGAAACCATTTGTGAAATGCTCCTATTTTCCAGGGCTGATGTAGCTTGTAAGCTGTTTTATTTCTTCATTACTGCTCTCCTTAAAGCTCACTCATGCAGTTCAGGCAATTCACAAGCAATAGGAACTCTAATCCTGCTGCCTTCTTTAAGATCTCACGGTACTTTCTGAAGAGAACCCTCACAAATCAAATTCTTCCCCTCCATCCAATTCTTCTCTCTTGATTTTCCTTTTTTGTCTAAGAAATAGATCTGATTTGCTTCTGGGCTGGAGTTAACCAGAAATGTTTAACCCCGGAGGCAGTTGCATTACAGCAAGGAACTACTTTGTTCCTATGAAAATCACCTGAAGAAGAAATGAGAAAAGGTGAAATATCCTTGAACACAGATTATGCCATTAAAAGTGAGCTATGGCTTTGGAACAAATCCTGAAGCATTATTTCACCTGAGCACAGCACACCTGGCAGTCCCTGTGACTGGGTAAATGCCTTTCAATCCAAAGCAGCGCAGCAAATTCAAACACATCACCTCTCTGATAGGAAATCGATGCCTACTTTTAGTATCCAGCTTCCAGGTCAGATTTTCCCTTTCCCTTTTTCACAGCCGAGTCCCTGTCCTTCCAGTGGCTGCCTTCTGCTTACCCAGGAGAGTTTCAGAAAGGGCTGATGTGGAGGAAAATGGTCGTTGTTGTTTATGTCACAGTGAGGAGATGCAGGTAAATGACAGATTGGTGACAGGTTTCTGCCTGCCCTGTCAGCCTATGAAGGGGATGCTGCTCATGGCACTCACTGGTCAGCTTTGCAACCTCAAACACTTTGCGACGCCGTTTTCAAAATCTTCGTGCTCAGAGCCAGCGAAAAGAAAGCAGGGACTCAAACATTAAATGTCTGCAAGGCTCATGACAGCAATGTCTGTGCCAAAGGAATCTGGCATGTCTGAACTCCTCATCCTGAGAAGGCTGGTTTTTTCCCCTTTCTCCCCCACTCTCTGTCTTTCTTTTCTTCTCGGTTTCCCACCACATCCTGGGGTTTGAGTCACTGTGGGCTGTACTTTTATCAACAATGAAACACAGAGACACCTTTCACAGCTGCTGAGCTCGTTTCTTTCTTGGAATTTGGCTTTCTAAAGGTGAGTTGTTTGCTTTTGGAGAGTTCACACACGAGTACACAGCCTCAGACTTGCACACAAAGAAGGCTCCGTTTGCTCTCGCTGCAGGAAAACAACAGCCGTACACAGCTGGGTCTGCCACTGGGGGTGGTGGCTGCTGCCCTGTTACCCTGGGGCAGCAAGGGGATGCCAGATAAGCACTGCCAGCCTAATTAGAGCCCTGCAAAATAACAAAATAAATAATAACTTTTAAAAAAACGATGGATACCGAGCCTTTCCAAGATGCCAGATACACTAAGAAGTGACAACAGCATCAAGATTAATGTTACATGGGATTCTCACATGGAAAAATCATTTTAGAACTGCATTTGCAGCCTCTCATTTCGTCCTGCTGCATTCCTCAGTCCCAGGGGAATGTTATTACCTGGGCTGGACCATTGAGTGGGCTGAGTTGCTCTTCCAGAAGCGCATCCTGCTGCTACCTGGCACGGCATCCCCTCCCCACGTGTGCTGATACCTTTCAAAACTGGCACGTTTCTGTGGAGTTAGAAAACTTGATTAACTTTCCTTCTCAATTTCCCTTCTCCCCCCTCATCCCAACCCCATCACTCTGTTTTGCATTCTAGCTCTGCCTCTGCACTTTCTGATTCTCTCTCCTACCAAAAATGATGAACTCCGGCGAGAAAGGCTCATTGGATTGTATTTCCTGCCTGTCAAACAACAGGAAGCATCAGCAGCCTTGTGAGAAAACCATTCCTCATGACACCACGAGGTGAATGAGCTGACCCCAGGTGGCTTGGGGAGCTTTGGAGAGCATCCACATTAGTATCTAAGTGTCAGGATGTTTATCTGAGCTTTTGATCCTGCATCTCTTTCACGTTCCCTGTAAACTTTGACTCTGTCTGCCATGGTTTCTCTGGCCAAATGCATTCCATGAGGAGGGTTATTTATACCTCCCCATCAGTTCAGGGTGTGCACCGTGCTTCAAACTGCTCTGGTTGCATAAAGATACTTCCTGGTGGTGTTGCTTTTTTTACTTTGCTCTGACTTGTGGGGTTTTAGCTCACACATATCCTGACAAGTGGGGATCTGGGTATGTTGATAAAGCCCTTTGCTGATCCTTTTGACATGAGCTAAAACTCTTCCAAGTAAAGAAAATTTTCTCCTTCATTGTGTTTCAGTCATCTAAAACCGGGAAAAAGAATTATATTGTGTGGTTCAGTTCACTCATCATGTGAACTGAATAGGAAACAACCGATTCAAAGGGTACGCACCGTCCAAGACTGTTAATGAATATTGGGAGAAAAAAGACTTGAAAGAGTGTAGGTTCACTTCCCAAATAATTTATGAAACAGAAAAGGAGCTATGGTCCTGCTTGGAAAAGCAGCGGGTCCTCGTTGGATTAAACATTTACCCTTAACAATAAACACATGCTTAAATCCACGTAAGACAAGTGAGACTAAAGAGTGCTGAGCTGGGGCTCCATTGCAGAACATTTTCAGCTGTTTTCAACCCTGGAATTTTTTCCCCACATCCTGCAGACGCTGCCGGAAATCCCCAAGACAGCCGAGGGTATTTGGGTATTCACTTCTGCATGTCAAAATTTCCCCGTAGGCTTCGCAAAACTTCAACCAGCTCTGCTTTGTGTTTGTCTGAATGACAATGTTAGCTACTGATTTCTGTTGGAGATGGTATAGTTCCAAAAATCAAAGGTTCAATTTTGCTGCAGTGGCTAAATGGAAATAAAAAACAGGCAAACTACCAATTTCCTGCCTGAAATGAAAGTAGCTACCAAAATGCAGGAAAAAAAGTCAAAGATTCAAACTGTGTTGTTGAGCAGAGTTTCTCAGGACATACCTGAAAGTGACTCTTCACTTTATTTCTCTCATCTATTTCCAGGTAGAAGAGTCTTTCTTTACTGCAATGTGTTGGCAGCAAATAACATTTCATGAGACAGATACAGTCTGCAATGTCCTGTCTGCAGTTCTTATTAACAATTTGTCCTGCTCATCTATGTCTGTGTCATCTGAAACAAAGAGTCTACATGTCAGATGTTCATTATATTGATGATGTCCCAATGACAACCAATTTATTTTCCTGCCTGCACCTCAAAGAATTGTATTAGTAATGATGTCTATCTGCTCTAGAGATGCTTTGTTAAAACTGATGGTCTGCCATGAGGATACTTAATTTTATATCTTCTTAAAGGAACGCAATTAAGTTTGCAGGTAAAAGATGGCTCTAGAGTTAAAATGTATTTTCAAATTAGTTTTCCTGGTGGATAGGATGTTTAATTTTCATTTTGGTAGTCAAACTGGAGAATTGATCAGAGCGATCTGGTAAGATGAATGCTCTCGAAGGCAGAGCTGACACTCATCAGAATTATCTTTTAACCTTCAGCCAATGTGATGTTTGGTGTAAAACCAGGGAAACAACAGACACACATGGCAGTGCACAGAGTTGTAAGACCCACTGTGGTAGGGACACTGCTGATGGGGTATCTCCCAGGGCTGTCAACCATTGCACAGGGCTCTGCTGAAACTGCAGCTCTTCATTTGCATTTCTATCAAGGCTTCGTGGCACAACAGCAAGGAACCTTCATTCCCAGCTGAGATCTCCAGTACTGCTCCTCCTGGAACAAGAAGCTCATCCTGCACACGAGTGTGTGTTTGGCACTGGAGCTATAAATGTTCCCTGCTTGAACAAGCCTCTGTGGGACACTTGCCCATCCAATAATGGGGTACAGGGCTTGGGGCACCACTCACACGTGGATCCTTTGCCCAGAAAGGGTCAATGTGAGTATAGGTTGACCAAGAACCAACTGATTCACCAAAACCAGCTGAAAGTCTCCTCTTCTCCTGAACCTTCAGAGAACCAGGGGTCCTTCATCTGTGGTTTCCAAACTGTCCTGACACTGGTAGAAGTAGGACTTTCTGTAATAGCTTCATTTGAATCCTTTTTGGGATAATTAATCCTTTCAGTTCGGTCTGCTCCAAAGTTTTCCACATCACCTCTGACATACTGAGTTTCCACATTAGCTATAACATATTCATTATTTTTAGCTGAGCAATTCCTTTCTGAAAGCAAATCACTTTTTTTTCTTCGTAGTATTTTGGAAACAACCCCAAAAAGATGCCTGAAAGGAATGTCATGAAAATAATGTAGCAATACTTTCCTGCAATGCAAAACAGAGCTCGTTTAACATGCAGATCTCTGCAAATGTTGGAAACCACCTGCCTCCCAAAGCACACAATTCCATAGTCCAAACCAGAAAAATAAATAAATAAAAGTGTCTACATGCACACACACACATCTATGGATCCTTATCCAAGTCTATTTTAGTACAGCAGAAACCAGAAACTGTGGATGTAAAAAAGGACATAAAGAAGAAAGTCCTTTGTGCACTACTAATTTAAAAATAGTCTATCATAATCATTTCCAGAATATGTCAACATATAATTTAAAACAAATGTTTTGGATGAAAAAGTAGCTTTTCAAATTACTGGTGGCAAGTAATATTTATAATAATATTGATTTTATTTGTGGTCTTTTCTCTCCTGCTTTCTGGTAAGCCACTCATTACTGGAACATATTTACCATACAGTTTGGACAAGAAATTTCCAATCTGTTGTCTTTCTGCAAATTGTACAGTATGATATTTTGATAGTTGATTTTAATAATGATGATGATACCAGCTGGCTCAATCACATGCTGATATTTCTGTTAATTAACTGAGGAGACAGAAAAACTTAAAACTAAAAACAATTAATACCAAATCACAGAATGGTTTGTGTTGGAAGGGACCTTAAAGATCATCTTGTTCAATGGGCAGGGACACCTTCCACTATCCCAGGTTACTCTAAGCCCCATCCAACCCAGTCTTGAACACTTCCAGGGATGGGGCAGCCGCAGCTTCTCTGGGCAACCTGTGCCAGGGTCTCACCACCTCAGAGGAAAGAATTTCTCCTGCAGATCTAATCTAAATTTCCCCTCTTTCAGTTTGAACCCATTACTCCTTGTCCTGTCACTACAGTTCCTGATGGAGAGTCCCTCTCCAATAATAAATGATAATAAATGCACTTCCAGGTGCAAACATCTGGTTGAAATAAATGAATTTAATTAGTTTAATGAGTTGCAACTCATTAAAAGAAAATACTGCAGAGAGTCGGCAAGTATTAATCACAATGTGACCAAAGTCTTCGTGCTGATTAAACTTTCTACATCATTCATGAGTCAATTTTTGAATCAGGCTTTAAGTACTATACCTGCTCCAGCTGACAGAACAAAATAAAACAATAACAAAAAAAAAAAACCTAAACAAAAAAGAGACTGTTCTGAAAAAAAGCCAGATGAGACATTTGAGTTCAGGAGCACTGGGAATATTCTTTGCTCTCCTGGTTCCCATGGCGGGAGATCCCTCTCCCTCACAGATGCTGCTGATGCTGCTTGAGCCACTCTCTTCCCAGGTTAAAAGTTTCCCAACTAAGCCAATCCAGAGCACCAGATCCAACAGATCTTATCCACTGAGGAAACACCGTACTCCAGCACTATGGATTTTCCATGCAAGTACAAGAGATTAAATCAAACCTCCAGATACAACAAAAAAAAAAAACCCCTCCTGTTCTTTAGCAAAGCTTGGATCGAGGTTTAGATCCAAGCTCCACGGCTCGGGATCGTTGCCAATTCTGTCATGTCTTTCCATTCCTCTTTCTGGACACGATCAATAGCGGCCGTGCCAGTAGAAATGAGCGTTGGAGGCTGTTTTTAGAACCCTGGTGATTTGTGCGAAAGCAAAAAAAGGAACAATGCTCCAACTGAAGCCTCACTTCATGAAATTTCCATCTCCATCCTGCAGGCTTGGGGTTTGGATGAGGTTCAGTTTTGAGGTGCTTAGCACTCGACTCACCACCTAACGAGCGCCGCGCCGGCCAAGACCTGGTTCTGCTCCGTTTCAACACAGCTTCAACTCGTCACCGAAATCAATGGGTGGACTTGGGATTTCACCATAGTAACACATGAGAAAAATTTAAGGGCCCTGGGAATTCGCTCCTTTTGCTAGATTTTGAATGCTTTAGTCTAATTCTTTACCACAATGCACTGACCCTGGACTAAACCTCTTGAGATCAATGCATGGACCAGCTTTGGCGAGCTCTGCATTCAGCTTATTCTGAGAAAAACACCAACCCTTCATATTACAAGAGGAATGAAATTGTGTGGGTAGGTGTACCTGTGAGAAAAATGTTAAAATTATTCTGGTTCTCTTACACATTTCAAACACGAACCACAGAATTCGTGTACTCTTTACAAACAAGACCTCTATGAGACTTCCACATAAATATTGCATTCAGTCAGGTTCCTGACACATTATTAATAGGTTTTCTCTTTTCACCCAACAGATTTGATACAAAACATTGTCTGCTCTGTGAGGAATACACAAGAACTAGTTGGCATCCATGCAATACATGCTGCTTGATGTAAATTGCTTCAGAGCTAGACTTATAAAATGTTTATTCAAGGCCTTGCAGTAATCTGTTTGGATACATGGCAGCTAGGGAACGTGTCACCTACAATGCTGCTGGGCGGAGTCTCCATGTAAATCATTTTAATGGTAATAAAAGCCGTGCTGCACAGAACCCTGTGCAGAGACTGCAAGCCAAGCCATGTTTAAGAAAAGTTGGTCTTTTATTTATCTTTATGGGGGGGCTGATAAACTGAGGCTGTTGCCGGATACCCTCAGCAGAAGCACATGGGGCCTTTTGGTGACAGGGCATCCCTTGGAGTGAAGCTGGGTGTGATACCCAATCACCTCTCCATGGTAGTGGCTCCACCTACATTCAACATTTTACCACACTTTTATCTACAAATTTATTTTAAAGGTCTTTCAGAATATTTTTTTTTAAAAAATACCATTGTATGATACTAAATTATCTGCTTATGTTGAGGTATGCAAATCAAAAACTCTTGTGGGGCACGAGGACTAAAAAGTCTCCCTCATATTTACAAACCAGCACCAGGCTTTGCCATCTGAACATCCTACAAGGAATGTCACATCTGAATGGCAACCCACGGGTAAGCTTTCCACCCACCAGCAGCAGTAACATCTGGGGCATCCTATTCATTTGTTTCCTCAGAGGCAATCTCACAGGGATTTGGTCAAACGGCCCAGTGGAATCTGCACACCAAGAAGAGATCCTGACTCCAGGCGCTCACAGACAGGTGCTGCCCAGGGCACAGCCAGGTGACACAGAGCTGTGGTGACAGGAGGACGATGTCCCCACCAGGCTGTGCTGAGTGGTGTAATGGGTGTTTGGCTGGTGTTGTGCCACACTGGTTGCCAGTCACAACCAGAGCAAGCTGCTGGTGAAGTGCAGAGAGAAAAAGCACTGATCCATCACAAGCCCTGGCTGTACCGTGAGAGAGACCACAGGGGTTTTGCTTTGTGTCTCAGCTTGACTCAGCACGGAGCAGGTGCAGAGCTAGCAGCCAGGAGCAGCAAAGCCTAAAAAATGTTGAGCTGAGCAAGGAGGAAATGATGGTGACCCACCATATAATTGCTCTGTGGATAATCTTTCCTCCCCAAAGGCCCTGCAGGGCTGTCTGCAGGCGAGCTCTCGCTTCAGTCGCTCGCACACCGAGTTCACAGGATTGGAGAGGCTCTTGCAAATCAGTGCAGCCTCCAAGTTTTAGGTAACAGTATTACCTCTGATGGCCCTACCCCACTCTGTGCAGCTGTCAGATGCGTGGTTGCACAGGGCTAGAGCCACATCTATCTCCTCATCTGTTTTTTGTTCAGATCTCCAGATTTTTCTATTCCCCACCGCCTTTAACTCATTGTCTCCTGTTAAATTGATCGACAGGCTTGGCAACCATGCCCTCTTAAAAAAAAGAGAATAAAAAATAAAAAAGCAGTGTCTTGCCAGACAGGGTTTAGAGACGGTTCTGCATACATCTGGAATGTAGCAAACCATGAAACACTGGTGTCCTCTTAAAGCTCCCCTTTACCCAGCCAGAGGTTGCATAAAGACAGTGCTGTAAAGGTCCAGCCCAGCTGGGCCGTAGGTAATGTACCAATGTTGAAGGAAGAACATTTTTAAAAGGCTGGATCACTCTGCTCCTTAAGCTCTCTTGTATTCTCCCTGTAAATCTGGCCACACTCACCATGACTGATCTAAAATATTCCATTTTTAATTAGTTCCAGGCTTGCAAATGTGATTGCTACATCTGCACGACATAGCAGTGCCAAATCAAAGTCTGAGGCTGATGAACAAGTACTGCACAGTTTAAAGACCTGTTGAAGGAGAAAATAGGGCTACTCTGCTATTGGAAATGCCTTTTGGAAAGTTTGGAACAGCCAGGTCTCCACCTCAATCTCACATTCCCACTAAAAATGAGAAACTGGGAGATAGTATTTAACTTGTCCCAGATTGAAAAAAACAGCTCTCAGAAAAAATGAAAATTTATAAATGCTGTGCTGTTCTGAAGATGTCTCTCTGCAGAGGTACCACCAGGAACTGTATCTAGAGGCTGGGAAATACCTTGACTCACTGACCTCATGTTTTAAAGCTGTCCCTGACAGTGTCTGTGTTACTTTCTCCTGGGGCATCCCACAACACAGGGGTGGAACAAACATCCCATGTACTCCCAGGTGACACGACAAACTTCCTTTGCTCTGGATCTCTGCTTCCAGTGTCCTCTTTTGGTAGCGTCTAACTCGATGCTGTTGATTCTCTGTCCTCTGTCAGAGACATAAGAGGTTAATAAGGATGAGACCTAAATGCTGATGGGAGCCCCGTTGTCCCCATAGCCTTTTCTCCATAAATACAAGTCCCTCTGCTATGGGGCTCTGCTGAGCAGCTACTTGAAATGCAAGGCACTTCAGGGGGAAGTTAAAGAATTCCTTGAGAAATTATCTTATAAGGAAGACAATAACATGAGAAGGAATGCATCACTAATAATAAAGCATATGAGCATGGCTGATAGACAGAGAGACAGATAGGCTGAGAGATAGTCCCGAGTATTACTCTGTGGAATTTTATGCCAACTGAAACGAACATTTCTGTGGTTCACAGAAATCATTGCTGTCCCTAATTAGATGTCATGACTAAGCCATCCTAAGTCTGTGCATATGGAGGTTTTTTTTCTTTTATTTTTGTAAATGTTCTGTGTTACTTTTTTACTCTCTTGAGAGCAAGGCTGAAACTCTCACAAGGACTAGGAGGTGAAATCTAAACCATTACAAACTGTGGCTTACATAAATCTAACCATATGCACTTTTGGAATGTCTCTTATATTTTGAACTAGAGGTCTGTGTGTAACTGTTCCGGCTCTCGAGTCTCAAACCCAGGAAAATGGATGTCTCTGGGCTCTAATAAGATCCCTTGTACAAGGATACTAGCACCTCACTTCCCACTGCAGGATAAAAAGCGGGATTTCCCCCTCTTCTCTGCCTTTGAGAGACCCTATCTGTAATACTGCATCCAGCTCTGGGCCCCCAGCCTAAGAAGGACATGGACCCCTAAGAGTAAGCCCAGAGGAGGTCACACAGATGATCCAAGGGCTGGAACACCTCTGCTCTGGAGACAGGCTGGGAGAGCTGAGATTGTTCAGCCTGGAGAAGAGAAGGCTCTGGGTAGACCTTAGAACACCTTTCAATACCTAAAAGGGCTCCAAGAGAGCTGGAGAGGGACTGTGGACAAGAGCATGGAGTGACAGGACAAGGGGGAATGGCTTTAAATTGAAAAAGGGTAGATTTACACTGGGTTTTAGCAAGAGATTCTTCCCTGTGAGGGTGGTGAGGCCCTGGCACAGGTTGCCCAGAGAAGCTGTGAACGCCGCATCCCTGGAAGTGTTCAAGGCCTGGCTGGATGGGGCTTGGAGCAACCTGGCCTAGTGAGGGGCGTCCCTGTCCATGGCAGGGGCATTGGTCCCTTCCAACCTGAACCATTCTACAAAATCTGATCACACAATCGCTTTGTTTGCGACTTCTTACAGCTCCTGTGGCTGGGGGCTGCTTACAGAGAGGTGCTGAGGAGATGAGACTGGAGTGGAGTTCCCGAGGTTAAGAACTGTCTAGAGGCAAAATGGCTTTGCTTCCCGAAGGCTCGAGTCTCTGGCGAGCTGGAACACAAGCCTGTCTGTTTCTGCCTTGCCTTGTCAGGATTAGCAGTGCCTACCTGGGATCTGCAGTGTTGACCATGGCTGTCAATTAAAACTAAACACATTTCAGCATGGCTGCCAGCCAAAAACACAGAACCTGCCAAATAGTAAACACAGAAGATCTGCCTAGTTTCAAAACAATTGTGCCACCGCTGCGAGAAGAGAGTGCATATAATTCCTCTGTAATCCAGGGGCTGCCAGTGCCAATTCCCGAATGATAGATGAGGCCTTCAAAAGGAGCCCTCCAGAGCTGACTGACTGCTATCTTTCTTCAGTGTGAGATTTTTTTTATTTTGTCATACCCTTTCTTAAAATATTCCTGATTCATAGCAGCGCTTTTGCTCAGCAAGCAATGAGGACACTAAAATTCATCAGACACAAATAAAACCACAGCACTTGATCAAAAGACCACAAGAAGTGGATTTAGATTTTTAGAATGGGTATCTATTTGTGATGTTCCATTAAGGAATCCATTGAGCTCGTGTAATTAAATAATAAGGGAAATTATTTTTGTAAAACTGAACCCATAGTGAGGGTGAAACTTTCTTATAAACTCTATTCTGAAGGGCACATGACAACCATCATATGGTGGTTCAATCTAACAAAAAGGTGTATCAACTATTAAAAAAGTCATCTGCAACTTCTAAACTGAAAATGGGTACTCACCAAAAGAAATATGTCTAAATTAACAGTGATGATTGAAAAAGATCTCAGAAGATGGAAACACTGAGCTGTGCCTGGAAGCTTTGGGACATTTGGACCTCTCAAAGAAAGTGTCTCAAAGCTGCTCGTGCTTGTGGCAGCAGGGAAGAAATGGGGCTGCTCTCATCCCACCTCCATGGGCCTCCAATCCAGAGCTTGGCTCTAATCCTGTGGAACTTGAAAGCAAACAGTTTCTATTTCCTGAACTACTCAAGAGCAGTAGGAAATACATAAGAAGATGATGAGGAATGGTTACAACTCTACGTGCGGCCCATAAGGTGGTGTGTAAGGCAGCCTGCACAAACTCTTGTGGAGATGATACCGTGGAGATGAGGAGAGACTTATTTCCCGGCATCTCAAGGGCCAGACCTTGGAATGCTGTAGAGTTCTTTTTTTTTTAGGTTTGTAAATCATCCTTAAAACCTACAACAGATGAAATATGTTTTTAATTTTATATTTAAAATGGAAACCAAATAAAGATGCCAGAGCACATTCTACTCCGTTTAACTGAACTTGGTAAAGCCTATGACAGCCACGTTTTCTTTTGCCAGAGAAACCCACTTGCCTTTTCAATTAGGCTTAGATTCGCTCCAGAAATATGATGGTGCTGGGTTTAAATAGGGCTCACATGTTCCAGCTTTCACCATTATTCCCTCAAACCTCAACCGTGAAGATCTGACAACACGATGGGACAGGTAGATCAAGGGAAAGAAATATGGAGACACTAATAACCAAATACTCTACTTCAATCCCTGCCTTTCATTCTGAAAGCCCCTAAAGCACATTACAAATTGGCTTCTTTATCTCCCAAAACAATTTAATTCACCCATGAAATAAAACCGTCTCAGGAGGTGGGGTATGAAGGAGGGCAGAGAAAGAGGCAGATGTTTAACATCAGCCCAACAAAATAATTTTCAATTAAAAAAAAAAAAAAAAAAAAAAACACAAAAAGAAAACTAGAAAACCCAAATACTTATTTATGCAAACACCAGATACTGTGTCTCTCACCTCTTTACTTTGAGGTTTCCATAATGCAGGTAATGGAGCCGATACTCAAAATTTACAAAGTTCTCAAAATGCTTTGGCAGCCCACAGGGAGTTAAATATTATACATGACTGAATGCCCTTCTGCCTGTCCAGGAGAGGTAAGTACTCGCTTGCTGCTACAGCTTTTCTCCAGAGAAGTACTGCAACGTAAGCCTTCAATCCAGACTTCATCAAAGTATAGCAAGGTGCCTCGGTCACCCTGATTTCTCTAATTTTCTGAGTGTGAATAGCTTCACTGAGGAGGCAATAGTAGCAGAACCACCAGTGCATGGTATTTTTCCATCTGTACATACATGTATAGAAAGAATCACTTTATTATGCGGGTGCTCATCATCTCTCCTTCCATCTGAGCATGATGGGCAGCAGTGGCATGGAATTTTTGGCAACAAACAGAAAAACAGGTTTGCTGTCTCTGGACTTGCCCACCTTCTCTCAGCAGCAGCCTCAAACGCTGCTTTGTTTTGACATGTGTTTCCAATAAAAACACAAGGTTCATATTGACAAGAGGAATGCTGGAGCAGACCACTAGCATTTCAGAGCGGCCACAAATCCTTCTTTCTCTGAGCCCCCAAGGGTCAATTCCACGCAGCAAGAATCCCACTCTCTAATTATTCACGTTCTTCCTCTGCCAGCCTCATTATCTGGTGAACTACTGTCAGCTGAAGCTGATTTTTTCAATTATTTAAAGAGACATTGTCAACTCAGCTATGCTCTATTTACGTACATGAAATCAATAATCTCTTTCTCATTTACCTCTGCTATGTCTGCTTTCAATACTACTGAATTTTGGAGAGGGGCAGTAGAGGTTTTCTTCTTTACAGTAAATACCCCAGCGAGATATTCTGGTGACCCATGCAAGGGCTGGGATACTAAGACGTGTGAATGAAAACAAAATGTTGCTACTGGGATATGTTGCTGGAATGTCCTTAGTTTCATGTCTTAGCTAGAAGGTCCAAGGATTTTTTTTTTTTTTCCCTCAGGGTTGCTGCCTAAGAGCTTGTGATCTAGAGGATATTTTGCTCCTGACTTAGAAAAGGGTTCTTCTTGTAACCTAGCAAAGGACAGAAAGTTGTCAAAGTGAGGGAAGTTGTTCCCAAGAGCCATGGTTCCTGGCTCTCTGTCATGAAGTCAAGTGATCAGGGTATTAAATTAAAGTCCTAGTCTGTGTTTCTCCCCCACTTCCTCTTACACATAAGAGAGGAACAGGAAAAGCTCTGAAGGTCCCTTACAGTTCATCCCCTTGGAGCAGGGATGTACAAAGCCCATATGGTCTGGGAAGGCATCAAGCTCTTTTGTACCCTCAGGCTGGGTAAAGGGCAATCCCAGCTTGCTCCAGCTGTGCATCTCTTCAGGTACACAAAAATCCCCCTCACAATCCTCCAGCAAGGATTACAGTGCCATGACCTGGATTTTCCTCCACATGTCTGCAGACCATCACCAAATGGATTAAGAAATGCAGCCTGTGTGAGCTAAACGTCTCCAAGAATCCCACACAATCCAGCAGAATAACTGGGAAAAGGGCATTGGCTCCTTTTCATCTCCCTCAGGGGCAAGAGGGACATTTTTGGTGAGTCTCCTTTATTCATCACTCTCAAAGACACGATCCATGTGTTAAGAATCCTGTCTACATAGGAAACAAGGAGTATAGCCAAAACAACTGATACCACAGGACTTTTCCTTTTGCCTCCCAAACGAGTGAAATAAGTATGGTGTGACATTTACTTTTTTAAAATAAATTCTACTCAGATTTCCAAAAACAAGCAAAGGAAAACAATCACAAAGATCACAGGAGAAGAAAAGCCACTCCTGAGACACATTGCTATTACATGCCATGAATTGCCATGTCTTCCCATTTCACCTCACACTGGCACAAACGATAATGGAAGCCCGAACAAATTTCTTGAACCAGCGAGTCAGGCTCTCAGGAGGACAATTCAGAACATTTGTTGTCTTTCTACTTTGATGTGCTCTACAATCTCACACGAAATCAGGCCTCAGTGGGAACGGCCGGGCTCAGCGTACCGAAGGCAATGGGCTCCCCTCCTAGGGAGCTAATCAAAACCATCCAGCGTCAGCAGGGGAAAGGCAAAAGCAAAGCACCAGCAAATAACTAAATAAATACAATTGCTACCCCTTAAATAACCTTGTCACCGAAACACAGAACTACACTGATAACTCCATCCTTCTTCTGAGCAAGCACACTGTGCGTATTTAACTTGACAGGTTTTCAAGACTCATATTCCATAGCTTTCCATATTGTCCTCAGCAGGACACAGCAAACAGTCTGGAAAATAATATCTTCTCTAACTCCACTATTCCCTCCCCCACTTTTTTTTTTTTTTTTTGTAATCATCCATATTATTAATAGGAGGCAGCTGGTTCCCATTAATGTTGGGAAAAGTGGTCTATCTCAGGAATTATGGTTTAAATTGGCTTGTAGTCTGGGGGAATTAGCCATCTGCACCTGGCCTAACATGGATATTTTCAGCCATACTAATCATAAACAGGGCTTTGTTCTAGTTGTGTCCACTTGGGTCTCTCACTCTGTCTTTTTTTTTTTCCCCTACTTAGAGAGTGGGGAAAAAAAAGAAGAAGAAAAAAAAAAATAATCCCATTAACCCTTTCACAGAATTAATCAAAACTTAACTACTTTATTACTGTCCTGCATTTTAATTTGTGTTTGTAACTGAGCACATCATTTAAGTTTGAGTGGGGCCCAGCACAAGCCCTGTAGCTTTTCAGAGGCTGAACAAAATTGGCAAGAGGAAGAGGCAGTTGTTTGGCAAGCCAGCTGTGATTTAGCAATAACTTCATGACGTCCACACGAAGCTGGATACCACGTGGGCAGGAAAGGCTAAGCAGGAGCATAAAGCTACGGAGAGGGAGGGTCGCAGTATGTAAAGCAAAAACACCAGAACATTGCAAATTACTACAAAGAATGTTCTATAATGCAAAGAGAATGTAGGTTTAGGGGTAGCTTTTCCCCCCGCCTTCCATTTTCTGCCCATATTTGGCAAAACAGTTGTGTTTTCCAGTGGTTTGGGGCTGAGAAAAGGGTGGATTCAAAGGTGAGTGAAAATAGATGACATCATCCGGTCAGGGACTGCTCTCTTTGTCTCACAGACTTGGCAGTGAAGGTATAAGCTCTATCCCACCTCCAAACTCTATAGGGAATCCATCCACAACTGCAGTTATAGGAATAAGGAGTTATTCTACAGAGCCTATCCAGAAGTTTGACCACTTTTTTTTTTTCTTTCCAACAGTTGGACCTATACAAAGATTTGTAAAAGACAGGATTTTCTCTCTCTCCCCATCAGTCTTGCTGCCTTAGTGATCATAAATGAACAGTGCTAATGTGTTTAAAAACTGTATAGACAAGGTCTGGGAGAAGAGGTTCATCAGTGGCTGTTAATGATCTGGACAAGAGTTTTGGCTTGAAAGCCACTGAACTACTGCACGCTGGAACTGCTGAGGCTCTGCCAAGGAACTGCTCAGTCTGATCACGTCCAAATCTCCTTCTCTCCCTACAGACAGGATATTGCATTAGCCATGACACCGTAGCTGTTTGTACACACACCGTTATGAGGGCTTGTAGTGCAAGCAAAAATACACTCTTTAATCTGTCACAGCTTCGTCTACGGTTTTGGGGTTTTGTCTGAACAAAGCCAGCTCCAGTGGCCACTTTTTGGGGTGCAGCATCCCTTCTCCACCCAGACCTACCGCCGGACTTCTGCGCTGAGGTGCCAAACCCAGTGTTGTGCCAATACACAGCCACTCCATCCCCCACTCTGTCAAATGCCAGCATGTCCTGGCACTGCACATCTCAAGTATAAGGAATCAGAGAGCTCCTTACAGCTGCCTCAAGTTTCCACCTGGTTGATGGGACCACCTAGCTCTAAATGGGCTTGTTTGCTTGCTCACTCCTTTTGCAGGATCCAGCTAAAACAAGCAGCCAAAACACTGACCTCTCATGCAAGAGCCTGTTGCCATGCTATCTGCAGCTTCTCTGGGATCAGGAAGTGCCAAAAGCTTGGAAAACAGCCTGGGTCTTCCAGGCCAATTTGGAGTCTCAAGAGGCCCAGATAGTTTGGATAACCTACAGTCAAGCATTACAATTTATGGGAGCTTATCCAAACCAAACTCCGAATCAAGTCACTCACCCATCAGTAACTGAAACACCTCTCAGAACAAGGTGTGCTGCCAAGTGCTCTGAGGTAGGGCCAGGCAGCAACGAGAAGGGACAGGGTCAGCTGGGGATGGACTGCTGAAGCCAGGCCTTGGAGGGCAGGGAAGGTGCAATCACCCTTCCATGAAAACACGGGCAAACAGCTGGCAGCAGAAGGAAACAGAGCATGAGGGAGGTAGTTTTTAATAAGCAACTTTGAAAAACCCGTCCAGCTGCCCCCAGACAGATGTAAATCAGGAGGAACTGGTTTGTGAGAGTAGGGAATAGTGCTGAAGCCACAAATGGGAAAGATAGAAACTACATCCACAGTGAAGATCAGCGTAGGTCCCAGGGGATTGCAAGGTCCCAGAGCAGCTTGTGTGCCCAAATGTAGGGTAGAGTAAAAAGGAGTGAAAGGAAGGAGGTGAGGGCAGAAAGACATCCTTAATCTCGGTGAGCTCTTAAGTTTACTGAGACAGACACAAATTCCCGGAAATGAGAATTTCCTCTTCAGGGAGGAGGATTTAGGCACAGAAGCCAGAATAATGAATCTCGCACAAGAAAGGTGTATTAAAAACCAAATGATAGAAACTACACAACGTAATAACTGAGAGAAAAGGCACCTGCAGTCCCCAGATATGTCGTGTTGAAGGGGTGCACAGTGTCCACGATTCCGACACAGTAACTCAAGAGAAATAGAAACCAAAAGCAAAGACTCCCCTGTGACTTGCTCCATTGCCTGACTCCACCAGCAACAAGCCAGGCCATGACTTCCACCTGCTCTGACTCTCCTCCTCCTCCTCCTAATTGAGGTCCTCAGGGCCTGTCTTTGGAGTAATTGGTGCAGTGTCTGGTACACTGCAAACCTGCTCTCCATCTCTGCTCTGGCTGGACAGTTAAACTTATTTCTTCGTGACAGCGCAGATCACAAAGTCCAGAACAGAAAGTGCAAAAGCCAGAGACAAACTCTGCTGGCTGGAGATGCAGCTGTGGAACAAACTTGCAGAGGAAATGAGACAAATCCAGTCAGAGCACCTTTGGGACACAATGGAAAACGTTTTCCATCACAAGCAGGATGATATTCGCAGCATCACCATCCCTTCACATCTGAGGAGAGAGATATTTCTGACCATAAAAAAGACGAGAACCAGAGATATCCCAACCTTGCTTTTCCTGACCTTTCTTTTCTCTCATGAGCAAAAGTCATGTATTAAATCGCTGTGATAACCAGAAGGATAAACCATCAGGAAGCTCAGTTTAAGAGCAAGGAAAATACTGACGGGAAACACTTCAGGAGGTTGTGAGGGTGCATCTCCTTCCAGCTTTCCCTGCCTGCTGCTTTCATAGAGCCACCATCGCCCCACAGCCACAGAAATTTTTTTGTAGCAAAATCTACCTGTAAAAAATGCATTTATTTCCATCCCATTCCTGAATTTCTGTGCACATCCCCCATCCCAAATAATCCTTATTGGTGCATTTCAAAGCCAAACCTCTTGGAACACCCTGGATCTTGGCGACTGACACCCTAACCATAGTTGATCCTTCAAGAAGAGGGATTCATGTCACCAACCTCACAACACAAGAGCCTCTGAAAATCCAAAGCTTAACATGCTGCTCGACTCCAGCAAAAATGCAGTCTTGTAACAAAATAAACACAAGAAAAACCTCTTAATAGCACAAAGACCTAATTCAGGGAGTAGATTTCATTATGGGAATAGCACGTGTCTGTCTTACAGACCTTAAAGACCACATGCTTTGCTTATTTCAGAACCTGACTCCATAAAACAAAACACTGCAGGATAATCATATTTATTTGTTTGGTTTTCCACTTTGTTCAGTTATCCCAGCTTAAATCTAAGCCAAATGTTACACTCCAAAAACCCCATGGATATACATGTTTTTTGATTTACTAACAGAAGTAACAAAATAGGTTACGAAAGCCAAGACCAGAGGTCCTCATTTGTAACCGTTTATCCTCGTGTAGTTAAAGGTCACCCACAAATTACAGACTGTGGGTTCTAGCACCATTCTATGTATATAAATATACATGTATATTTACAACTGCTACATACTTATTTTCCACGGTGTGGTGCCCAGTGTTTGTGCTGCAGCCTGAAACGGAGCTGCCTCACAGGAAGGCTGTGCCTGGTGCTATATTTAACACACAGGAACTGTTTTCATTGCTCACAAGTGAGAGGAGGAGAGGTAACACGGTTAAATCAGTTGTGCCCGAGACAACCAAAGGTAACTGTTGTGGTTTGTGAGCTAAATGGCTGCTCGTGTCCCACATGAAATAGAGAAACAAACCTAGAAAACCATCCTGATAAAAAAATGACTCACTAAAACAGAAAAAAAAAATTTTTTGCAACTCTTCCTATCTTTTTCTTAATTGGAGGAGAGACTGGAATGACAAGCTGAAGTTTTAAACATCAGAATGTATAATAGCCATGAAACTTGTGAAGGATTATAAAAAATGAATGAATAGTACTTTCATTCTCATTTATGAATCTTTAGGAATGAGCCTTTCAACATTTCTCTGTAGCTCCTGCCACTCGAAAAACTGAAAACCTGCATTCTCGGGGAAATACATGACTCAGGAAATCAACACTTCAAGAAAAACTGCAAACACTGTGGGACCAGCACTAGAGCTGTGAAAGTGGGCAATAAGCCTGTGTAAATTGATTACCCAGCAAGTTTATAGGGCCAGTGAAATTATTAGGGAGTAATTTGTAGTCACCTACAAAAAAGAGTTCTCAGGTTAAGCAGATGGTGTGTTGCCATGCAGGGAACACTTAAAGCCAGTGAGATGAAGCTTCTACATTATTTACAACTTGCCGTTTAAATCAGACTTCAAAGCTGACCAGACTTCTATAGGTCTCTTCCAACCTGAAGCATTCTGTGAGTTTAAGTGGGGGGTGAGGAGGAAGGCTTTTCAAAATGCAGAAAGGAGTCAATCCTGGTTGAAAAGTCAGAGGTGAGAAAAACGAGGTGAGAAGAATAAATAAACGATTATTTATGCTTGGGCTTTAAATAATGTCCTCCCTGCAACATGTGTTTTGAAGTTTTGGCATTTTCTAAGCGGCTCTTCAAGGGAATTATGCAGAGCCTTGAGTTCTGTGCTGCTGGGTGAGGTTCAGCACAGTGTTGCTCACTACTGTGAGGGACTTCACACCCTCTGCACTATTGGACTTGGTGCAGTATGTGCAGACCGATGCTGTCTCCCTTTGAATTCCTCCTGCTCTTTCCCTTGGTCTCTAGCTTTATTTCTGATCAGACTTCCCATGAAAAGTCACCACAAATTCCTGAGTCCCTAAAGATGACGTAGGTTTTCTTGCAGACTCAACAGCCCCACATACTCCACTGGGAATAATACCTGGAAAAATTACCAAACCTTGTGTTTCACACAAAAGGAAGAGATTTATCTCATTGAAAGCCATTCTTTACATTCCAGCTTTAAATGGACATTTCTCACTTTGCTTTCTTCTTGCTCTCATCTTCCATCCCTGTGCAAGCACAACAGCCCCAGAAGACAGAATCATAGGATGCTTTGGGTTGGAAAAGACCTTAAAGATCATTGCATTCCAACCCCTTGCCATGGACAAGGACACTTTGCCCTAGACCTGGTTGCTCAGAGCCCCCTGGGACGGTCCCCACGCACAGAGATGGGAGAGTCCCCACGGACTCGTGCTGCTGCTGTGCCCCATGTGGGCAGCCCGAGTGCTGTGCCAAGAGGGCAAAGGGGTAAATACCTGCAACTGCCCCCCAAAAGTGGAAAGTCAAAGCATGGTGCACACAGGGCAAAGGGAGAAGAAACCAAGCCCTGCTTCTCCCAGCTTTCTGCTCCCTTAGAGAATCACACAAGTACAAAACCATGAAAACAATAACCCCAGCTGCAAAGGCAATGAAGCAATTTGTTAGGGAGATGACATTTTTAATGAGAAACACTTGCTGGAGGAGAACAAAAGGCCCTGTTTGGTCAGAGAGATGCTCTTGATACTCTTCTGAAGTGCATGAAAAAGTAATTTCATTTAAGCGTCATACACAGAGCAGCTGAATTTCCTGGGGCTCCAGATGTTGTCCTGTGCAGATGCTGAACAAATGGAACTCTGTCTTGATGAAATGAAAAGAAAAAAGCAAGCCTTCCTAAACCAAAACCCATGCACCAGAGTATTTCACATCTTACAAGAAGAAAAAGAGAAGAGAAAAAAAGAGAGAAAACCATGCAAATTGGGGGAAAAGGAAGTTCTTGAACGTGGCAGCGTTGCCCACAGGAGAGACTGTTCTTAATCACCCAATGGATAATTGAAGGAGACGAGAATCTGGATTTGCAAAATACCAAGATCTGGCTCTGTCGCCTCTTTTTCTTGGCTTTGCTCCATTTCTCTTTGACAGTTATCTGGCTGTGGTTACACTGAGTTTGTTCTCTAAGAAGGGACAGATTCTGCAAGCTTTTATTAGGCCAGAAGTTACTGGAACGTTCCGGGGTGAGTGACAGATTCAGAATCAACAACTGCAAAAATATAATCAATATTTACAAAGGGTAAAAGTGCAAGCCTGATTCCGAATTGAAATGACACAAGTTTCTATCCTGAATTTTGGGGAGGGCAAGGGGTTTGGTGCCTCAGTAGTCAAAGCTTTTGAAATAAGAGATCAGACCAATATCAGCTCTCACATTAATGAAGACTAATGAAGTATAATGACCTTGATATTCAGCTACTTCATTCCTGAACTCTGGGGTGGGTGACAGAAGTAGATGGAGATGATTTCTGGGCTTTGTAAGCCATACAGGGCCTATACAGATCCCGATGTAAATCAGAATAGCCTTAGGCCTGCTGGCTTAGGCTCTTTTTTTTTTTTCCTGCCTTTTTAGGCTCTGACAAAATGGACACTATTCACTCTTTCTTCTAAGGCACAAGTCTCCTTCTGACACAACATTATCCTTCTGCTAAGTGGTAGCAGATGACAGAGTCCAAAGCACTGCACAAACACGAGAGCATTCCTGCCTCTTACTCAGGGCCCCTTCCCAAGAAGGCAATGCTGTCACAGAAAACTCTGTGAAAAAAAAAAAAAAAACTCTTTGGAAAAAAAAAAAAACCAGTAATAAAAGCCAGGTTTGTGATGCTGGTCCATCAGCAGGTGGTACTGTGTAGTCAGTTTATAGTGAACAAAGTGAGAACGATAATATTGTTTTAAATTGGGATTTGGAAAGGGTGGTTAGCATCACATCTGACACCTCCCCGAAGGGCAAAGCTAAAGAGTGACACACCAGAGTACACACCAAACCAGGGGGGAGCACACAGTGGGTGTGTTAAGTAGATCTGAATAAGAATAGAGCGAAAAAATTGAAAAAGGAAACAATGTAGTGCATGCAAGTTATGAGAAGCTGGGAACTGACCTTTTGTTTCTCTCTGTTGAGAGGTAGAAACAGGCAGAGAGCAGCCGCTCTCGGGCTCAGAGGGAAGAAGCTGCTTCCAGCGAGCCTCACCAGTCACAGAGCAGTGATCTCAGAGTTCAGGCAAGAAGTAGATAAGGGGGTTGAAAAAGAACATTCCTTGTTATTTTTTAAAAGCAATGCATCATAGGTCAAATGAGCTAGTTTTGTCCAAACTCAATCAAACCTAAATCTTAGATGACCTAATGTAAACATCAGCAAACCAGCCACGGTGCTGGTGGCTCACAGAGGAGCATTGTGCTTTGGAGAAACCTGCTTGAAGCAATGCAATAAAAATGAATTGACCTTAGGATGGAAAAATCAATTTTTACAGAATTATTGGGTGTGATCTAATGACTGCACTGAATAACCCAAATTCCAACAATAGGTAATGCTTTTAAGCACGTTACCAGGTTTTGTTTCATGCACATGTTGCCAAAGTAATCCCCCTGCATACACAGAAAGTAGTCAGTGAAACTTAACTTCTGGTGAGCACTTATGAGAGCCTTCTACAAGAAAGCAATCTGTTCCTTTATATTCTAAAGAGGTTTCCTTAAGGCCTGCCCCCACCAGCAGCCAGCAGCATACTGACAGTCTCCAAGTCTCGATTGCTAATGAGGAGGGAAAAAAAAATCACGGGGGAAGAGGGAAACTGAAGATAAATAAGATATTTTGCCCTCATTTTTTCTCCAAGCACACCCTACGGCAGAGTGTGCTTGAGCCATGTGGGATACAGGTTTAATCCCACAAAATTTTTGCTGCGAGGATTTTGGAGCAGGGAGCGTTTTAGCATTTCCAGAGCAACAGCAAATGCTGCCACACGAGCCAGCAGAAAGGAGACAAACAGGGAGTGGTGCCGAGGGACTGGGGACTTCAGGGCAGTGAGAGAGCCACATGAACAAGGCCGTGCATTTTTAGGGGTGACCCTCTCATTAAGGATAACACCATTCCAGAGCAGGCACTGTTAAATTCTGCTCGTGGGAGTACACGAGGCAGAATGTCACTGCAACCCCACGTTCCCTCTCTCCTGTGTCGTTTTCCCCAGAAATCTAAGGATCATCTGCCTGGCAGATGCTAGGCCTTCATCTGACAGAGAAGCCAGTGGAAATGGGCTAAGGGCCTCTCCTTAGAACCATGGAATTATCTCTCCTTGTGCATCTCCAAGCAATGTACAGCCAGAAAAGTCTTTGATAGTGTTGCAGAATCCGGGGTATCATTAAAAACAACCTGGATTCAAAATCCAGATCGCCCATAGCCATCTTTACAGAGACTTCTCGGCCTTGTCTGTATTTCTTTTGATATTTTAAAATAATTTTTAAAATTTCCCCAGGCATAAATATAAAATAATTTCTTAAAATCATCTGGAATGCCCAGCTTCCCCACAGACTGCTAAGTGAACACACTTATCCCCTCAGAAACACCAGGGAATGATGATTTCCTCATTCAGGAATCAAATGTTCATTTTCATGGGTCATTAGAGATGGATAGCTCTAAAGGTAGTCTAAACCTTTAAACTCCCCTGTCTTTTAGTAAGGGGAGAAAACCAGGAGGAAGACAAAGAGAAAGGAAATAATGAACATTTGCAAAGCCACTAATGAGCTATTGCGGGTCATTACTTTTATTTCCAATAGGAATTTAAATTACAAACTGTTTTGAGAATCACTTGCATTAGGCATTTACTTCATAATGAATGTGACTGCAGTTTTAAAAAGCTGGTGTGCGGGATGGCAGAGAGGCCATAAAAAACCCAAGTTACATATTGAATTCAGTGTACACATAATGACCATATTATTTCTAGGGAATTAACTTTCTTTCCCCCCTAACTTTCCAGACTCTGAATCATTTTCTAATAGGATCTCAACAGGCAATAGTATTAAAAATGTGTTAGATGTTAGCATCTGGGCCAGGAAAAGCATGACAATCTAATATAGAGAATCTAACCAGGGCATTCATCCAAGCCTGCCATCCATCTTTCCATTCTCTGTGGTGTCTCTCCCACTTCAGGGTACACAGATTGAGCAAGTCCTTGGAATAATGGCATTTAAATGAGGTAAAACCTACCTGATGACGTTTCCTTGCCAGGCAGGTTGCAGGTCCCAGAGAACTGATACCCAAACTACAGTCGTCTTCCTCTCAATAATGCCCATTTGAATACAGGAGTCGTTTCAGCACGTGGAAGCAGATTAAAACCAGCAATCTCATTCCATTAAAGGGAAAAGAGAACCCCAAAGCCCCAGCTGTCATGATCTTGACACTTGATTTTCATTCCACAGTGGAACAAAAACGAAACCTTTCAACAATTCTCACGAAAACTTTCAGGAGAGAGAGAGACAAGCCAGAGTAATGAACTTGCTGGGTGGGTAAGATCAGCAAACTGGAACAGCCACACTGGGGGAATTTGAAAAAAGGGGCTGATGCCACATTTCTGTACTCGAGACAGAAGATTCAGTTTCAAGATCCTCCTTTATATTAAACAAATCTCATAATAACTATAAAGCAGTCTGGTCTGCAAAACTTATTCTTTTCCAGTTTTCAGCAAAATGGCTTCTTCAATAGAAATATTTTTAGTTTCTTTCTCTTTTTTTTTTTTTTTTGGGTGATCCTAATCCTTAAGCCTGTGGGGAAAAAAACCCCAAAATCTTATTTTCACTAGCATGAAATTCACTGCCTAGATTTAAGATGTCCATTTACCCTCTTCCTATTGATCACAGTAGAACAAATGAGGCCATGTTGGGAAAAGAACAGTAAATACCTAAATGAAAAATACCTGCATCTTTCCAGTATGTCCACTTTTTCTGAGGTATCCAGGGGGGCTAAAAATTAATCAATCAGCTGCACAGTACAGCTGCAGATCATATTTGGATGCTAGTGAGCTCGATTAAAGTCTTTCTTCCATAGTGCAGACTCCTAAGAAACCATCGCTGTCTTTGAAGGCTTAAAATTGCCAAAGGCAATATAAAGAGAAAGAAGAAAAAGGCATTTTAAACAAATTAGCCCATTCACGTGTTTTAGCTCAGGAATCTTTGCAGAGAATAAAAAGAAGCAAATTATTTGAGTACACTTTCGGGGGTTCAGTGTGCAATGGTTACGTTCCCTCGCTTTGGGACAGATTTGCATAAAGGAGCTGAACTCTAGATTTGTTCAAAACTTAAAACTAAAGCTTTAGTGTTTAGAGATGTTTTGTTTTCCTACTCAAACACACAGAATGTGGTCAGAACAATGAACACTTTCTTTGGACGCTGTGTCCAGTCCCTTACACTGCAGGTACATATCAGACAGTTACAGAATCATTCAGAAACAAGAATTCCTTTGAAAAGCCGCTTTAAAAAGTCAATATAACATCAAGATGCTGCCTCTTCTTCTAACGTGGACATTCCACTTTATGCCAATGAACCTGCCTGCATCAAAAAGCAAATCTCTTGCAATCATTAATCTGCAGGGAGACACAGTGAAACGTGTGAATTTGGAAAACATTTCCCTTCTAGTTGCTGGGCTTCACCTATAATTTACATGTCTGCTCAGATGACCCGGTGAATACATTAATCCAGCTGGGCTGGGGTGCTCTAAAGTCAAAACCCATTCAACTGAGTACATTTTGTGTTCTCAGTACCCCATTTTAGATGCCCCTAGAGAAACGACATCTCTGTGTTTCTAATAACTCCAGTGGCCAATAGAAAGTAATTTCTCTGTTTAGTTTAGTACTGACTCGGGAAATGCCTAAACAAGACAGAATGGTTTTTATTATTATAATTATTGTTATTATTGTCTTAAGCAAAAGACAAAACAAGAGGGAACAAAAGTTGAAGCTATTGAGACTGAATGGTGTTTATTTTAATTCCGAAGCAAAAAGATTTACTTCCAAGGCTTGAGTATTTGCAATGTCCTTATTAGTCAGAGTGCACAAAAACAACACAGAGAGGAAACAACATCTGTAATGGAAAAATGGGCTACCCAGATGTTGCAGGACTTTCACTGAATTCCTACCTGTGTGTGGTTATTGCAGACACTAAGGGGTAAAGCAGAGCAGTGCTCATTTTTATTGCAGGAGAGACCACATGTAAGCACGTGCATCATGTTCTAGTGTGTTCCATCCATTATTCACTGATATTTTTGATGTACAACTTTGCCTTTGCCATGAATATTTACCTCAAAACAACTTGTGAAGAAGCTGCCGCATAAAGTACTCAAATTACTGGGAATCCCAGGAAACATCAAACATTTAGTTCTGCATTTTGTTAAGAGTATTTTCCAAAAAACTCCAATTTTGGCCTGGTATTCTCATCTGAAAGCATTCAGGCTCATAATATTTCATGAGAACATTTACACAGAGCTGCTTTGAGGAAAAAAAAAAAGAAAATGAGCAATAGAAACTTCATTTTGGCTTTAATTATAGTTATTATTGCAGATCAAGGGATATTAAAATAGTCCACTGCAGATGGTCTCACACATATATTGAATCAGAGGTTCGAAGTGAAATGTTTCATTGGCAAGTTGCTCATAACTCCTGATTGCTGCACCACAGGGCAAGCCAGTCAGTAAGACAAAAATCCATTAAAACACCTTCCTAAGGCTTTCACTCCGGGAGTAAAGAAGAGCACTAATTTTCTTACATTAATGTTGCATAAATACAGACTGAAGGCTTTGCCATAGATATTTTTTGGGGCGGGAGTGAGTCTCTTTACAGAACATCTTGGGAGTGTGATGCTGTGTTCACACTTCTGGCAGGGAGGGGAGGAAAGGGAAAAAATGGGTTTGAACAACTTTTTGTACCTCCTAAACTATGCAGGACTTGTACAACTGGAAAGTAGAACAAAACCCTACAGAGATCCTCATTGGGATCTCTCTACTAAACATCTCTTACGGGAGGAAAATGCTCATTCTCACAGATTCCTCAGTGGGGATTCACGGGGTTTTATCTCCTAGCTGAGAAATCCCATAGCAGAATAAAGCATTGCTTGATCAACTTCCTTGAGCAACTGGTCAAAAATCAAAGATCTGGCTCTTGGAACCCCTCTCAAATTTAGATTTCATTACCAATGTGGAAGACTTAAGACAGCAACCACAGGCCTTGTTCACACATTTTCCTGTAGTTGGGTTACCTGCCCCCACAAAGAGATCCTTGCACAGTGAACATTTGTAGAAAGACAAAGATACTTGGAAAGAACAAATGGAACCACTGCCACACTTGGAGAATGGCACACCTCGTTTTAAATTGTCCCTTACAAACTTCACTGCAGGAGCAGTGGATGAGAGTTAAGTGGGTATGTTTGGGATAAGGGAATGAGTTGCTGAGATGTATGAGGATTTAAAGGAAAACAACTTGATTGAGAGGTTTGTTCTGCATGGAGGGTCCAAAGACAGGGCCAGAGCAAGACGTCTGGAAGGTTGTTTTAGCAGCAAGTTCAGCAGATTGAAATAGCCAAACCAAGTCCTTCAGCCAGCACGAGCAGTCAGACAGAGCAGTCCGAGGAGGTAAAAAGAAAAAAAAAAGTTTGTTTTCTGTCCCTCTGTGACTGCCTTGCTGATGTGATTTTGCGTGTTTACTGTCATGCCCAAGCACATGTGGAGTGCAGTCAGAGGCAAAGAGGAGGAGGGAGAGGCAGTAGGAAGTCAAACAAAAGTCTTATGAAAGGAAAGTCTGGAGTAAAAATAGCATGAAAGCCCCATTCTGTTATCACAGGGCCAGATGTGGCAAGGCAACATATCTAGAAATAGTGTGGGTCTCAGATGGTGTTTCCACGTCCATCTCTGTTTATACTGGTGATATATTACCATTATTACTGCGTTCATGTGCATCCACAGCGCAGTCTCTGAGCTGTAGTGCAAACCTGAGTAATTACATTAATTTATCACACACACCTTTGGCTGCCTCACCACCTCCTCCCTCCTGAATTCTCTTAGCCTTCCAAACAACACTCTGTGTTAGAAAAGTGTTAAGTGTTTAAGAGGGAGGAAACCAGCAGGGTTCTATAAAATCTGAATAAGGTATTGCAAAATATGCCCCGAAAATATGTTGGCTCCATCCTTCTTCTCGAACAGTGCAAACCAAGAGTAACGCCAGTGTAGTTACACTGCTGCTCTGTTAGAGGACGACACCACAGGTCAGATCCAAGAACCACAGGGTGAAATTGCCTCCAGCACTAATAAAGCTTAATATCTCTTGTAAAATTATTAACCCTAATTAGGGTCATTATAGCTCCTCAGCACTAGTACCTCACTTGTTTACGTATGTTTTAAAAGCAGTCCAGTTTTTGTCACCGCTGTTGGTGTTCAGGGGTTACTGCAGAACATCTCTGTTGATGAAGAACACCCTTAATTTTTACTGCCTAAGCAAACCTTTTTTTTTTCTGTTCCCCACAATGAGATGAAAAAGTGAGCTAATAAAACTCTCACAATAAAAAAATCTCACTCCAAGCAGATCAGCCCCTAAACTTGCAACATCTGAGGACAGACGACAAGTAGCAGCACTGAGCTTTTACTTTGATGGAGTTTAGGCAGTGGAAGCCACAAGTAACTAGGACAACACACCAGGAAGGACAGAGAATATTTGGTATTTTCAAGAGACCTCCCTGGTCCCCCACTATCTCCTTTGTGTGGCTGCTGATACTCACAGCTTCTCCAAGGGACAGGATAATGAAATAGATTTTGCTATTAATCTCACATCTGCACCACAGAGGCTTTCTGGACACTGGCAGCAAGAAAACAGCTTCTTTTGGGTGGGGTATCCTCATCTTCCATGGCTATTCTTCCACACCTATCAGGTGAATGAGATTTTTAAATTGTCGCCCATCTCACCCAGACAGCAGCACACCTGCAGAATCATGGCTTTTACCTTTGTGAATAACTGATTCTGGTGAGGGTTTCAGGTTGTTCAAAGCAGTTCTGTTGATAAGGTAGCATTGGGTTGGTACATCTACACACACAGATCCCAAAGAGATTTTGGGGGGCAAGGGGGAACAATTCATCTGTTTCTTTGAATGCAAAATTACCTACATACTCTTAAATCTGCTTTAAACATTCAGGCCACCTTCCATACGGGCACATCCTAAATTTCATTTTCCTCTGAATCAACGTAAATTCCCAAGAATCCATAATTCTGCCTCTAGCAGTCCCTCACTGACCAGCTTAATATTTTACACTCCAAAAATCAAACTGGAAACTTCCTCAGATATCATTATCATTTTCCTCATATGACATCTCTCCTTCATCCCTTTTTGAAAGCCCTTTTATCTCCTTTTAGGAGTCATGAATGCAAACACAGAGAGAGAATGATTCAGCTCTCTGTGCTCGTGCCAGTCGAATTTGTCCCACTTTTAAAGAAGTTTAATTCCACTACTAAAGAAGTTTAATCCTACTTTTAAAGAAGTTACTTCTACTGGTCTCTATCTGCTTCGAGGTTACGTGACTGAAATCCTGAGATCAGAACCAGACACAGGAGCAGCTTACTCAGCAAAGCAAGTGAACTATTTTAATGTAAATCAAATCTAACACAGAGTGTGATTAGGTATCTAGTTTTACATCACACAGCAGGAAAGAAGATTGAATAGTAAGGATTTTGCATCTGAAATACACTGATAATTCAAAAGTCTTTGGGTTCTGATGGCTGGGCATGTTTGTGTATAATTTACCTTAGTTTGGCAGTTCCAGTATAAGCTGAAATTAAAGAAGTCAGCCTATAAGAAACTAAGATCTTGTGATTTCCATCATCTTGAAGGGGAGATAAGGGCTCTTCAAGCTACTGGTGACACCTTGACAGCTCAGAGACAAGCAGGCACTTGGTTTAACACCAGTGCACAGAGGTTCGCCTCAGCTGATGCTCAAGGTCACCCAGACAGCATCACCCCATCAGGAGACAGCCTCCTCCTGTTTGAACCTCTTTGGGGACATTTAAAAGACAGGTGCTGGGCCAGCTCAGCTGTCAGTGGGAAAAAGCCCACATGGGAGAAGCAGAGACAGCAGAGCTGTCAGCCTTGGAGCCCTGCACAGAGACTGAGCTACGCTTTGGGTACCACATGGACACACAGGTTCATGAAAACAGGAGGGTTGTTTCAATAGTGGCAGTATGGGGTGGCTGTCAGTGCTAATTACAACAGATCTTTTAAAGACTTAAACTTTTAGCATCTAAACATTTTAAATCTTAAATAGTAACTTTCAAAGCTGATCAGATGGAGCCAAGGAGTTGTTTGATGCCTGAAACACCTGGAAGAAATAACTGCACCCCCGTTTGGTCATCATATTCAAGATGTTTTTCCCCTTTTCTGACTCTGTTAACAAGAGTTAAACAAGTGAAATGCCCTTCAGTGATGCCATCACACTGTCACACCGTGCTGCCGACCTGCAGTGCCAGTGGATAAAACCTGGCCTCACAAATTCTAGGAAATCAATTTTGCACAGATGAATCCTGTCCCCGGTACCTTTGATATGCAGAATTTGTACGTAGCAGAGGGGAAGTCTGGCAATGAATTCCTATTGCTTAAGATCTGATCTCGATGCACAAAGCGAAGTCTTGAGATTAGAAAAACGCATTTGCTTCTGGGAAATATTCTACATGCACAAACGTGTTCAGAAGACAGCTTTTCCTAGCACAGGATTGTGATCTCTATCTGCAGCCCTTTGTTCAGAAGCAGAAAAAGGAGGGAAGAGTGGAGAGATCTGGGTAAGAGGCTTCAAACCTACTGATACTGCTCCAAAGCTTTCATAACTTGCTCCCACTCCTGCACAGGCAGGAGACCCACACAAGCAATTCTCCAAATAAACCCTCAGAAATCATTTCTTCACCTAATTAACATCTCTTATGATCCCCGTAACCCAAGAATAGCAGATGACAGAGCATTACTGTCCACTTGTTTTAGCGTATAAGCAGGAGTGGAAAAGAAGACAGTTCAAGTGAAGATTTCCAAATACAGATACATGCCAAGGTTCTACCAGATGAGTCCTAAAGGTTGATTTAATCGAGGCTGACAACCTTTTAAGGACCCAGTCAACCTTCCTTAAGAGATACAAAATAAATGGGGGCAAAACTCTCGCACTAATCTGAAACTGAACTCATAGGCTTTATGAAAGCTGACATCTGCATATGAGAAAATTACACATGGGTGATCAAAGTTTCTCTCTGACATGATCTATTTCCACATTTATAGATGTGAGGATTTTATATTTGCCAGCAGCCACACATTCCTCATACATACTGGGCACACTCCTCAAGGCCCATCCTGGAAACATGCTCTGCAGACTCCAGGCTTGAATCTCCAGCTGTTGCATGGATTGGGAAGCAGGATTTGGTGAGGGAAGTGCTCACATTTGCTTCCTGACCGCGTCCATCAAAGTGTCCATGCAGATCAGAGCCACTCTGATGGTTGCACCAGGGCTCAAGGTGCAAGTGCAGCATTCCCCAGCAGTTTTCCTCCTCCAGGGTAACAGCAACACGCTCTGACTGTTGCCTGCAGAGGTTTGTATTCACCAAACAGTGGCCAACTACTATGAATTGATGTGAGCCTCCCAGTGCCAATGACGATATTTAAGCAACCAAACCCTCGCAGCCAGGAATTACAGCTGATTTCCTTATCCTGGAGAAAATTAACTCCCATTAGCTGAGCGGGATCTCAGGGAACAGGCAAGTTGAAAGGGAAGGTAGGAAAGGTTGTCCTGTGAAGATGGGATAAATCTGTCTCTTAGGGCATGACGTCCCACCAGCAAGACACAGAGCTCATCCCAAGTTCCCTGAGTGCAGGAAAGATGCAGAAAGGAAAACACCTCTATCTATCCAGATCCTCCTGAGCAGACACCAAAAGTCCTTCCCAGCATCTTGATCCTATATTCTGAACAGCCTCAGGAAACACGCACAGTATCTAAGAAATCTCCCCGTATCCGGCCGTCCACAGGCACAGGACAGAAGCATCCTGATGAAACACACTGAAACCGGTCTTTCCAAAGTGTGCACAAGCACAGATGTTTTGACAAATATGTGCTGCAACTGGCAAAGTTGTTTCATCTGCCTTCAGTATCACTGGATCCAGAATTACTTCCATATTATTTTCTTAGACCAAGACCTTAAGGGAGAAATAGAAGGGAAGAAGCGAGGGGAGCGTAGCAATCTCTTCTGTTAAATCCACCTCATGTGCGAGCACATAAAGCCAGAGGAGTTTGCTGCCTCATGCTGTGAGTGTACGTCTCAGCTTCTGGCAGTGGAACAAAACCCTGGGAGCAGTCTGGAGGCATTCATATGTTTTGCTGCTTGCTTTGGCTACTGTCGGAGCAGCCTAAGCCCTGCGTGCTCTTTACAGAAATATGTTTGCACGGCATTTTTCTGAAAAGGGTCACAGTGAAAATACCTGCCATTTAGACTCCTCCACCCCCTCCTTCAAAAAAAAAAGAAAAAAAGTTATTAAAAAAGCTGATTTTCACATTTTTCAAATAACAATGGCAGCCTTATCCATATGAGAAATCAAAACAACTGGTTAAAATGGGTTTTTCGAGACTACCCTCCGCATGCCTCATTTTTTATTCATCACAGCTCACATTCTCCTCTGTGAGATCTTACTGGGATATAAAATATATTCAGACTTTGACTGCTGCCTAAGGAAGGCCTGAAAGCCTTCGGAGCTCTTCTAAGGCCGTGCATTTGACACAGGAGGAGGGCAGCACACCTGAACCAGCAGGAAGGTGACGGCTCTTCTGAAAGAAGCGAAAAGGCAGCAGCAGATGACTGTGGGGCATCAACCCAACACTCCCTCTGCTTCTGAAGCTAGTTTAGCAGCCTGCATTGAATTCTCTGCTGCCTCGGCTGGGCAGCCCCTGGTGTATTTTGAAGTTGTACTTTGCCTTTTGGTGCCGCGCAGAACACATTTCACTCCAGCTCTCCAAAGTGCCTGGATTGGAAATGGAGCTGTGATCAGCTGCGTAACTACCCACAATACCTGACACTGCAACTCCACACTTTGTCTTGGCAACTCAGGGTTAGGAATGGTCACCAGTTCTCTGTGTTAGATTCCCTCTGGAATCAGTGCTGAGGACAGTGAGAGCACATGGGAGAGGGAGGACTTTAATCATGAACCAAATCACAGCCTGGACCATAAGCCAGTTGCTCGGATGAGCTGTCCCAAGAGGGGCAGAAGAAAGGAAGCAAATCAAGAGTACATCACTTTGGAAATTTGCATCATCACTAAATCACTTTACACCTGAAGTGACAGGAATTAAATTATCCTGCTGCTATTCCCTTAGTAGATCAGAAAGAGCTGGTAGAATGTCCCCATGAGTCCAAACTCAGTTTCTCTCAGTCCCATTCATTGCTGCAACTCTTCAAGTTTGCTCCAGCTTCCACTAGCCCAAACTTTCTCCTAGTGCTGTAGGGTGTGAAGTATGGCATAAAGGGCAAAGGAGCTGAATTTGATCATTCTGGGTCCTTGCTCATGGTCTGGTTGAAATATGAGGCATTATCTATTTTTCCTTCGCATCAGAGGAGCCTCAAACCACTAGCTCTGAAACAAACCCCTTTGAGGCTCTCTGATAATGCACTGCAGCAAATATTTCACAATCAAAATGAGTCTTGGTATTTCTGAAAGACACCAGAATCATGCCAGCACATCTGCTTGGGCTGAATGACTGACTCATTTGGCCAAGTCCTGCTGCCTCTGTTTCCCTTTCCTAATAAAATGAGGATAAAAATTAAACCCTCAGTAGACTGAAGTTCTCATCCCAGTTCCAAATATTTTTTCCTCCATTTTTTTTAAATGGCCTTCAAGAAAGGAGAATGCTTGGTTTTTTTCACTGCTGTCATTCTCATCTGTTGTTCATCACAAAACAGATTGAGGGATTTTATTGATACTGATATATGTCTGATCTTTATATGTCAAAAACCAAGGCAGAAAAGCATTTTGGAATGTGAAAAATACAGGAAATATAAGGAGGGAATGGAATGGAATAAAAAAAGGGAAAATTCTACATGAAATACAGTTTATTAAGAAAAATGCTTCGAGAACTCATCCCAAGCTTGAGATAACAGGATGTATTAAATAAAACAAAGTGGCCTCTGCAAGTGGAACAAAATGAGGAACACTCTAGGATCTTTCCTAAGGTATCAGCTATTTAGGAAAAGGACTGGAAGGTGTGACTCAATGAAACAGGCAGGAGAATATATTAAAGGGACTTGTAACAGAGTTTTAATGTAATTAAATCATGGCCTGATGATGGGCACTGGCCCTTCATCTGCATGGTGCCTTGGTTTTAACTCTCTCTGGAAGGCAGAGAATGGGTCAGCAAGGGAAAATGGGTTGGGTAGGGTGTCTTTAAGGCATAGAGCAGAAAGAGCAACTGTCATCTGTAAAAAAAATCAGAAGTGCAACAACTGCAAGACTGCCTTTGTTTCCCCAAATCTGTCGAAGCCGTGGTGTGTTTTACACATTAACCTCTCCATCTCATGGGCAGCACAGGGCCAGATGATGCTGAGGTGATAGGTCACCGAGGCAATAAAGCTATGCCTTATTAATGTCTGTGCTCCTAAAAACGCACCCCCAAATTCCTTCCAGATATTCAACCGCGCGATGGAAGTTTTATTTGCGGGTTAAACCATAGAGCAAACTGCAGCCCTCCTGCCCTCTTAAATCATGCAGCCTCCTTGGAATGACTAAAATTCCCTCTGAGTTGCATTACCCAGAGTTTGTAAATGTCTGGAAGGCATAAACCACTAATGCATGTAATTTTTCTTTTCTCTCCCGCCATTTCTCCAGCTTTCCCACACAGATCGCTGCCTTTTCCCAACCACTTCAGGAATGGGAGTCTGTCCATGGAATTTCTGTCTCAAACCCCATGCACTATCTCTCCTGATCCAGGGAGTCGGATTACACCGAGATTCAAAACATACTTCCTCGCTGAACAAATTGGACATTCCTTTTTGCCCTGCAAGGGGCTGTCTGCTCGCAAACCAGGTGGGACTGGGAGTGGGCACCCCCAGGGTTTCCTTCAGGGAGGACTGGAAGGCCTTGAAGAGAAGTTATTGATTGACTATAACCAAGAGCAAATACCTCGATGCACATGCAGTGCACTGGATCACTCACCCCGTTTCTTTGGATCCTACCCTTGGGTGAGGTGTTCCCATGCACAGCTGGCTCTGCCTCTTCCCACAGTCCTCTGCAGGCTTCCTTCTGCCCAGCACGGGAGGTTTCCTGCTGCAGAAGACACGTGTTGAGCCACAACAAACCTGTTTAGCAGTTCTGTTCTTCTCCCCATCATTTCTGCCAGGTTCACTTTGCATAATGTCTAGCACTGGTTCTCAAGGATATTTTTCACATACAAGGAGCTTCTCTCCCCTCTGAATGCTCTCAAGTTATTAGCATATTCAGCAGGTACTTATTTCTGTATTTTTCTTTCAAAGTAAGGCACTCAAAAGACTCAAACACCAAAGCCAAGGTGATCTGGGCCACTGCACCTTTAATTTTGTGTTTCTCCAGCTCACCAAGACGACATGCTCCGTATCAAAAATGTATTGCTTGGGTTTGAGCACTTGGATTAATTTTTATGCATAAGCTTTGCCTGGATCTCTCTCAAAAATAATTTTACAATCATCCTGTGGAGGAGCTTAGCATGAGCTCAGGCATTGCTTCTCATCCTTTCTCGATGCAAACTCTGACACATCTCAGACCTGTGTGCATCCACAGTCTCCTCTATTAGTCACCAAATCCCTGCTCCATGCGAGAGTTATTCACAGCCGCCACACTAAAGTCACTCTCACCTTTGAATAGCACAGCTAAGAATTCTGGCATAAAATACCTGTGGTAAAAAGCAAAGGGAGAAAAAAAGTCCCTCTCTGCTCAGTTTTATACTCAGACTGATGGCAGTAATAAAGTAACAATTTTTTTTTTATAAATCTGTGTGACACTATAGCTGTCTCAGCTACTTATCCTTACAATTTAAAACTCCACATTGCATTCCATGTTCTGTTCTGGGCTTAACCTCCAGAAACCTTTATAAAAAGAAATGGACTTTTCTTGACTTCATGTGGTGTTTACACCTCTACAAGCTGATGACTGTTAAGCTGGCAGCATCCCCAAGAGTCAAAAACAGACTACTCATTTAACATACACAAACAGGCTGAATTCAGATAAGGATATGAAAATCAACTTGCTTTTCAAAACTCACATTGACAAGTCATAATTTCTTCCATTTATGAAACTAATTCAGAAATGTTAAAACAACAGGGATGTTCAGACTGCTTCTGGTTGAGACAGAAATGTACAGTTTTGGCAGCGGCTTCCAAAAAAGACGAAGATGATACTAAAGGTGGGTGAGGGAGGAAAGTAAATGTGACCCAAGATTTCTGGTGCTGAAGTAGTTTGATATAAATGTAGCTCTGTGAAGCTTCCAGGAGGTTGTTTTCAGCATGTTTCTTTGCTCCTGAATATTTTTTCCAATCTTCCCAAGGTCAGTGATTCGTAACCACACGTTACAGTGTCGGCTTTGAACCTCAAAACCCCATCTTTAAGGCTTTGGTTCTTGGTCACTCCAAAGGCAGGAACTATGCACAGCTCTGCAGCTCCTGCCTGGGATCTCACATGTCTCTACTGCCAGATGACAAATACCTGTGTGCCAATAAGTTTCTGTGTCTGTTTTCATATCTGGAACTCCTGTAGTGGATAAACAAACACTGAAGTGGCACAACTAGTTCTGCATGAACTCAGTGAATAGGCCTGATTTGCTGTATGCCAACAAATCTCTGCTCCATTCATTTCCTCCTCTTTCCTTCTGGTAAGAGGGTTCTTCTCTCCTTGGGCACTTTTTAAAAACTATTATCCTTACTTTTTAAACAAGTGAGGATACTTCTCAACCCTGTGTATTTCTTTGAACCTCTGATCATTGCACCTAATCACTTAATTGTGGGTTGGTTGGAGATACCTGGCATTCCAAATGAGCTTTTCCAGGTAGCAGGCAATCAAACCCTGCCAGATTTCCCAACTGCACTCGGCTGGATGGAGTGAACTGCAGTGGGTTTGGCAAGTCAGCTGCTCCCACCACCCACACCTGCACACCCCTACTGGTGCCTTACTCCCTGAGCAGCTCTCTCCTCCCCCTCGTCCCACCCACCACGGCAGCTGGGCCAGGAGGGGAATTTGTAGTTCAGCAGTTCAAAAGAGAGCTCATTCATCCTGCTCTGAAAACTGTGTCAGGGGCATGGCTGCCCTGTTCTGACTTGCCTGGAGTCAGCAAGATGCTCCAGCTCCGAGCTCCCATGTGAGCACACATGTGGAAGTCCTCCTGCTGTGGCACCAGGCAGTGCCTGGCATTCCAGGGCTTTAGCTGGCTCTCCAGCCTGCAGATGAGGAGAATCCTCTGCTGACATCTGAAGGAGCTTCGTGCTGCCAGGCAGCTGGGAGCCAAGACATCAAAATTCCACCCTCTCAGCTTTTCCAAAGCAACACAATAATACCACGCAGGCTCCATGGCTACATAAAGCTCCAGTGAATGTGGTATAAGAAACAAAATAAAAGCAAAGGCCTTCAGCTTTAAAAGCACCTCAAACAATGTAAGGACTTATTTTTTCCTGTTTTATTATTTTTATGACTGTTTTTATTCTCCTTACAAAATGCTCAGCATTCAAGCCATATTAAAAGCACCTGAACGTTAAACTTTCCAAAGGACACAGCCGAGGCTCAAAACTTTGTTTTCTTCCCTTTTATCTACACCTATGAAAAAAAAAAAAAACAAAACAACACAGAATGAAAACACAAGTTAATATTCCTGGAAAACCAAAAATAATAATTAAAAAAAAGAACCCTTTCTGCCTCGAGACTCCCAGCTGCCTTTCCACACAGCTACAAAAATGCACGCCCTGAAGTCCTGCTGACACTATTTGCTGATTATTGTGCACAAGGATTACCTGACCTGATAAAGCTGGGTTTCTTCCCCTCCTAGTGGGGCAGTGTTCATTTCTGGATGCAAACAGAGTTTTTCAAAAGAAGCACAGCAAAGGTAGTAAAACATTTTGAATGCTGTATTCCTTTACAGAGCATGGAAAATGAAGAGGATGTATAAGTGCAAAGTCATTCTTTCCTTCTATTTCCTTGCAAATTCATCTCTATCTGTTGCAAACTCAGCATTTCAGCTGGCGAGCAGGCAAAATCCTGCCCGAGAAAATGTGATGCCCTGGTCCCAAAGTCACTCGTGCCATTTTCCCCAGGAGGATCAGACATTAATCTAAGGTCAGACACATCCTGTGTGAAAGAAATACAGGAAAGCTGGAGTCTTGCCTACTTCCACCTTGCTAACCATGGTTTGGAAATAAATGTAATTAAAACTGAGGGAAGAAGCTAATTCAACTTTATTGTTAAATGTGATGGTGCTTGTTTAGTACTCAGCACTGTGCTGATCCATTGCTGCTCCCTCCAAAGGACACTCTCCTTCCATCTGTACAAGCCCATGGGATAAACAGAGACCCAGGGATGGTGACAAATCACACCGAATCAAGCTTGTGTTTATTATGTCCTCATTTTACCTCCTGCCTTATCTGTAATTAATATCTGTAAAATGTTCTGAACTTTCTTTTTCTCTTATCTCAGCCACGGCGCAGCCCCTGGATGTGATGAGTTGAAACAGCCTCCTGGAGGGATTCAGGCTGGCAAAAGGGAGGAATCCCTACCTGCTTATCATTTTTGTTTGGCAGGATTAAAAATGATCATAGCCAAGCACTGCTTGCAATCTTTAATGTTAATGTGGTTTATTTTGGTCAGCAGGGTGAGTCTGTTCAGGTTGTGGTTCACATCAAGCTGTGCTTTTCCAAAGTGACTGACCAAGTTTCCCTCTGCAGTTTGCTTCTGCAGTGATAAGTGTGTGCCTGTGTAACCCTAGAAACTTCAGGGAGGCATGAGGAAGGGTTTATGGACCAAACCAATTGGAGGCAGTGCTGCTCTTGGCAGTGTCAAAGCGTGACCCGTGTGGCTGGTTTGATTCCTTGGTGTGCCCACAAATTCCCTTCCGTGAGGACTACGAAGTACAAACCAACATTTTCATTTGTGACAAACAGTTGCACAAAGTAATTTACGATGAAAAGATGGCAAGGTAACTCAGCACCAGCCCTCTTCTGATTTATTTTTTTTTTTATTTCTACTATCTGTAATTACAGGCATGAAATCCAGGTAATAAGTGGGTTACGTTTTCTGCTAAGAAAATGATGTCTATAATTACAGGCACATGTTCAGCTGAGATACTGTGGTATCCAGTGCTTCCACAAAGATGATAATTGTCAACCTTTGCACTGTAATTAAGTCTAAATGGGAATCCTAATCGTTTTCCAAATGAGCAAACAGTAAGCCTATCTTGATTGGCTCCGTTGTGGCAATGAATGAAACTGATTTACTCTAGGAGTTAATTAAGTTTTATGAAATCCCATGCCCCCCTCTCCTCAAAACCCACATTGTCAGCAAATATTTGAGCTAATTAGTTCTGTATTGTTTTAGTGCCGTGTGATAGTATTACCTGCATTATCCCATTAGGAGCCTCGGTTTTCTGCAACCTTGATTTCAGATTTTCTCCCTTGGAGCAACTACTCTGCCTTTGATTCACCTGTTCCTTGGGTTCACAGCCTTCTTTTGCCTTTGAGGCTCATGATTTCAGCAGGGCTCACGAACAAAAGAGGATGCTGTGCACTTTGGTGCTCAGCTTTCCCAACAAATGCTCTTTATGCCTCTAACTGTGACCTGCCAGGCTCAGCGTAAATGATCACATCTCACAGGCTTTCTGTTCACTGCTACTCACGTGGGATGCTTTTTCCTATCAAATGCCAGTGCAGGACTCTGCTTAGCATGGACCACACGGGGAGGGAGCGTGGATTGCTGGAGGCGATGTATCATCCCAGGTAAAACATTATGCTACACGAGCCAGCCAGAACCAATGGAACCTGCCCTTGCCTTCTGTTCCCACATGAAACACAAACGTAATTGTGCTGGAAGTGTTCAAAACGTGTGCAGATGTGGCACTTGGGGATATGGTTTAGTGGTGCCGGGTTAACAGCTGGACTCGGTGATCTCGGAGATGTTTTCCAACCGTAAAGATTCTATCATTCCTTATCATTAAATCAACTACAGTTGAAGAGGTCATTTGAAGTCTCAGGTTGATTTGCTCCGTGCCTAGCAATTAGCACGTAACTGTGGAGAAGAAACTCTTTTGCATCACATCCTCAGTCTCCCAAAAAAGCCACAGATAGATATGGGTTCAGGTGGAGGTTGGTAGGAGCTGCCACAGCTGGGGATGGAGAAGAAGGGGAATTTTGGATTCCCTCATCAGCCAGTACAGCACAGGTACACTGAGGCAGTACAGATACGTTGATTTACTATCTGTGGAGACCAGGTTTTGTTTCCCACTATCTCTGCTCCCTTTGCTTTCAGTTTTCCTAGAAGAACATACTTATTCTTCCTTTCATGAAGGACTCGAATGGCAAAATAAACGCAGAGCGAAATGTTTCCAATGCACTTGTTCAAATATAAAGATTTGTGTAATTTAGTGGAAAAAATCGCAGAGCTGAAAAAATATATGTGCTTCCTGTGGCGAGAGCACCTGAAAGGCAATGAAATTCCATTACCTGAAACAAGCCCATAAACAGCATTACATAGCAGCCACTTCTCAGTGCTGGATGCTATTTGTGGGAAGCCACTAATTGCAGCTTTCATAAAACGGTTTGACTCCCTTCCAGGCTGATGCACAGAGCATTCCAAGTGGGTGATTTAGGAGCTGCAGAAAGCCAAATGCCCCAGCCACAGGGGAAAGCTGCCACTTTCGGCCTCCCTCAGGAGAGCTCCCCAGCTGAGCAAGGTGTTGGCCACTTCCTGCCAACTGCCTTCCATGCTGTCAGTGTCTCCTCCTCCATCAGGGCCACCATAAAAATCAGGGATCTGTGGGAGCAAGGATGGCAGCAGCACCATAAGGGGCAGCCTGTGCATGCAGCAGATTCCTGGGAGTTAATATGATGGGAGAACTAGGCAGAAAGGCTAAGATTGCCATCTATTTGCCTACACAGAGACAATTACTGTCTCTTGAGATGTGATTCTCACGACTATGTTGTCCTAGCACAGAGAATACTGGACCTACAGAGACATCCTCCTCCCTGGAAAGACAGCTGGAGGTCAGGTGGGGCATGGTGAGCATCCCAAGAAGTTTGGGATGGTTGGGCAACACTCACGGCACAAATTACTTTCCCATGGCCATACAATGAGCCCACAGCAGAAGCTGCTTTTCCAGTCTAATGCTTTAGCAAAAGACCTTTCTTCCTAATTACCTTTCTTCTTATGTAACCTGGGCTCCCTCAGAGAACAAATACGGGAAATGAAATTCAAGTCAAACGCATTATCTTCGTTCGGAATCCAAAACACACAGGCCTCACCTCTGACCCCAGGATTGCTTCATACCTTGCCCCCTGAATCTATAGGGATGACACAATAGGACGTGCTTGATTGGCAGGTGGGAAAACTGGCACGCAGCAGTGTGATTCATCCATCCTTTCAGAGCACACACAGAAGACAATCTGCTGATGTTTGGATAGTTTGCATGTTCTTATCTCAGTGGAACTTGTTCACACAAGCAAGGTTTGATTATTATGTTATCTTAAGCCTTGCCCTATACTTGTCCTAGTAGCTGAAAACAAGTTATTTTAGCCAAAGGCTCCAAAATTCTCACCCTTTTTTTAAAATAAAAATAAACTGATCCATGAATTTAAAAAAAAAAAAAAAAAAAAAAAAGAGAGGAAAAAAAAAAAAAAAAAAGGAAGAAAAAAAAAAAAAAAAGAATTTTCNNNNAAAAAGGAAGAGAAAAAAACAGAGCAGTATTTTCAGTGGCTCATGAGCTGGAAAAACAACATTTTTTAATGAGGGGAAAAAAAAGATTAAGGCCACTCAGCAGCTGAAAAAGCAAGCACTTATTAAACCAAAATATTTAATGTTCACAGCCATTCAATGGTTGGAAAAGCATGTTCTAATGACCGTGTTTAATAATGTTTAGAGCCACCCAGGGCCTTGAAAAGCAACTTCTTGCCTAACTTTACAGAGCTGCTGATCCTAATAAATAACATGCATGTTGAACCCACGTGCAGTGAATCAGATTCCCTGGCTCTTCTGGGGAGAAAAGGGTTAAAAACCTGAGGTGGAAGGTGCCCCTCTACTTTAGAGTACCTGGTAGAAAGAGGAGGGGAAGGAAGCAAGTGCTGCAGAAAGAAGCTGGGATCTCTGCCATTCTTCCAGTGAGGAATATCCAGCACCCAGAGGGTCACCACCTTGTCTCCCTGTGAGAAACTGGAGAACAAACACAGGTTTGTGGTACTGCAGACACCCCCCTGTGTTTTCACAAACTGGGAGCACTGGGGATTGCAACCGAGCAAAAGAGGCCACGGACAGATTTTTTTATCCATGTTTCCAAGCAACCTATAACATAAAATTCTTCTTCAGTTTGATAATCTAATGGCTTGTCCTGAGGCAGAGTCACAGGCTCATTCAAATTTCATCATATTGGCACAGAGGATATTTGCTGGGGAATGGTCCTGCTTTCGCTGTTCCTTACTCAGAAACAGCCTGTGCATATTGAAAATGGTCCTAATTTTGCTGCTCTTAAAACAAAAAATACTCAAGGTCTGGTCCCAGGAGAGCCGAGGTGTTGTGAACCTCTGAGCCTTTCAGCAGCGTGGCTGCCTTGCGTTTGAAACTGTGCATTTGAAATTTGTTGTCAGTATTCCACACTCCTCTAATTTTCATATGTGGAAAATAAACACTCGGAGTCATCTCGCCTTGTTGACGGGGATGCAGGGAGTCATTCGAATGCCTCTGGGCATCTGGAGCCTTTCCAGCAGCTCAGCATGGTACCTGCAGAGCAATTTGTCTTTGCAAAAATATTTTGCCATTTAAAGCCACTAAGTGGCAGGGAAAAGCAAGGCCTGAAATATATGTTGTGCTTAGCGCCGGTTCATGCTGAGGGTTTTAAATGCAATGCAGAAACCCCTCCCAGAGACACCAGGCTGCTGCTCAGAGCACCCTTTCCACCAGCACAAAGAGGAGAAATCAATGTATGTTAATCAAGGCATCAGATATGAGGGAGATCTATCAACAAATAGAAATAGGACCGGCCTGCTGGTGCCGTGCCAGGCATCTGGCCAGGGCTCTGTGCAAATAAAGACACAGCGAAGGCTCCCAGCACGGCACTGGGGTGACAATCAGCTGCAGTGTTTCAGCCCATGCTTGCAGGAGTCTGTGGTGCCCACCCGACCCCACATCAATGACCAACCCCAAGCTCAGCCTGTAATTAAGATGATGACAGGAATTGCTCTGAGTATCTGACTTCAGCTGCCTCAAAGGAACTGAAATTTCTTGGGCAAAACTGGAAGCTTCAGCTGTTTCATTTCGGGTGGCACTCATTTGCAGTGTCCCAGCTCAGAGCAGCCACCTCCAGCTGAGAGAAGGTCTCCGTTAAGGACACACTAACCTGAATGCTTGCAGTGGCACAGCCTCACCCTCCAGCCCCAGTGGCACAGGCTTTTATTCCGAGGGAAAACACACAGGTCAGTTTTCCCATGCTGAAGTGCTGGCTTTGTGTTCCCAGCTAAAAGGCACGTGCAGCTTTGGTGAAAAGCCGTATCCGTGACGACACATCAAATAATGTGAATCTAGTCAGTAATGGGGGCACCCCCGTGGCAGGATTTGGGGTTCCAGGGGTTGGAGAAGAGGGTCACAATAAATCAGCAAGTGTGCAATGTGCAGCTGAGGGAAGCTTTTGGGGTGCAGCACACTGGATGATCACAGCTGGGTGTCACAGATCTGGCACAGAGCCTAAGACATTTACCACAAGAGATCATTTACAGAACTTGTATCTACACCATCCTGTCCTGCCTGGTCCACAGGAGCCCCTTACAGTGTCCCTCAGCCCAAGGGAAACGCTTTTCTCCATGAACAAAGAGTTTAACACACAACGAGCAGGGTCTCACTGATGCCAGGACACCACACAAAGGAGTTTTACTGCTCCACAGCCACAGACAACAGAAACTTTCAAAAATAAGATGCAAATCCCTCTGTTCCTTCCAGAGAACAGTTGCAGGTGATCCCACCATGTCTACCTCCGTGTCCACCATCTAGCATGCCAAGGGGTGACATGTGAGGAAAGAACGGGGTCCTCCTCTCTCCTCAGCATTCAGAAATTGAGATTTCACCCATCTCTGGGTCCTGAACCCAGCTGGGTTGCCCTCTCCTTAGTGCCAGGCCCAAAATTTTGAGATTTTCCAAAAAATCCTGAGAGCTTTCAATACGGGCATGACTTAATGTAGAACTTTTAAATTTTTTCTGTATACCATGCAATCAAGAAACTGGCCTTTCCTCCCTCTTCTTCCCCCCATAAATTGTTGTTAATTGGAGCTGAAATGGAAGTTGGACTGTTGCTAAAACACCAGGCAGAGAGGGCTGCAAAAGGTAAATGTGGGGGAGGTATTGATTGCTGTGGATCAGCCCAAAAGAAGGATCCTGGAGGAAAGAAATGAAAAAACCCCAGCACAAAGGACTGAAGGTAGCAGCTCAACAGGACACATCTGTTGCTGCTCCCAGCAGCATTCAAGCATCCTGTAAGAAATTCGTGGTCACTTCTCATGGGACTTTTTCCCATTTTCTGCAAACATCCTGACAAAATCCTACAGCTTAGGGTCCCCAGCAGCTCCCACCACCTGCTCTCTCCAGCCTCCAGCCCCGGGCTTGTCCAGGCTCTCACAGATACTGTGCAGATGAGAACAGGCTACAGGAATCCTGGGGAGGAAGCACATGTCTGTCTGTACATCTAAATGAAAAATGCCCCGGATCCAGTTTCCTCCTGTTAAGATCGTACGAAACACTCGGGCTGTTCTCTCCTGAGGAGCTGTAGGGAACCACCTTAAGCCCTATGACAGTTTTGACAACAGCTGCAGCAAGATTAATGTTTTAACTACATTAGTATCCTTAGTGGTACTAAGTGGTTTTTCATATATTTGCTCTTCCACAGTGGTACTACAGGATATTTACCCACTGGGAATGCTCCACTTTAAACAATAAAAGGACATGAGGCTGTTTTCTCCCATACCAGACTTTCACTCACGATTCCCAATGAATTTATTGGGATTCATCACGATTTGAAGTAATGCAAACAAAGCAAAAGAGAAATAAAACTCCGGATCTGGGGAGTAAGGATGTTCAAGTTCAGCAAGGAATGCTCTGCTGTAAAAGGATGCCCCAGCACCCTCCAAATTTCTCCTACTCCAGGAAATTTTATAGAGTGAGAGCAGATGAGCAAACTGTATGGAGCAAGTTGAAAATCTCATGTCAAGAGAAGCCAAACACAGTAAACTGAACTGGCACAATTAAGGGAAATGGAAGGAAATGGAGGATAGATGGGGCTATCGGTGTGAAAGCTGCAGTTGTGTTGAACTCCAGTGATAATTAATAAGGGAAATAGGATCTGGCTGTGATGGGAGATGAATGGAAACAAGTAGGATCCATGTTGTCCCAAGGAACAAGAAAATAGCCTTAGAATCTTCAAGTGTCGTTACAGTGCAACAGGGGGTTCACAAGAACACAAGGAGTTAAATCTTCCTTTCAGTTGACAGGACATTCTTTTTCTTCTCTCTGAGAAATAACCTGGTTAGACTCCTTGGAACAGCTGTTTTCTACCATCCTTGTCATCTGTTTTTCAAATTACCCAGATATTAAGTGATTATTTCTTATGATTTCAGCTCGAGACCATCTGGATTTCTTGAAAACTCCCATCACTTCAGGTTTCCCTTCCACCTCCTTTACATCCTGTCTTCCTCTCTTTGGTCTCAAAATTAATTTTTCCCCTAACATGCAGATATTCTTGAACTCAGAGATCTGGCAGGGTCTCAGTTCAGAGGGTACAGGCACACACAAGAGGAAAGGGTGTTAATTATTCTTCATGAATCGTGACTATTTCAGAGTGTTGTCCTTCTAGTTACAGCTGCAAGGGAAAGGACTATCTGAGTCAAATGTAAAATTTCTGTTGTCGTAAGATCGTTCCTCAAAAGTCTTCAAGGAACGTAAAACTGTGCAACCAGTGCCCAGCCCTGTGTGGAAATGAGGAAATTGTTCTCCCTCCCCTTCCATCTGCTGGATCTCCACCACAATGGTCAAATCCACGGCTTTGCTAACAAACCTGAGGCACATTCCAAAAGTGAGTCAGTGTCTAAGATACTGAGCACAGGCCTGAAGACCTCAGTGCTGGAACATTTACCAGTAAGTGTGTGGCCCGAAATTAAACAACGGGATGGGCAGCATCAGCGAGGCTGTAAAGGATTGAATGATTGTATACATCAAAGAAATGAAACATGATCTCCCAGTTCACAGCGTGATGCACTTCACAGGTTTGTGACAACACGGCATCTTGAGACTTTAAGTGCAGCAAATATATTTTGCTAGTTTTGTAACGAGATATTGCATCTTCAGTTTGCCACCTGCTGCCCATGTTACTCCATGTGCATCCTAAATCAGGTGTCCCTCACTGCAGTTGCACATTTTCTCACTCCCCAAATCACCAAATGCCTCTGCTCCCCCTGCACGAAGCTAAACCGACTCATCAGGGGTCAGTACCACGTTCTCCTCTGCAGCACAGCAGTAAAAAAGGATTTGGGATTTCCCATTTGGTTTTCCCATACAGATTCCTCTGTAGAATATACCGGGGACTCGAAATGAGTTTTATTTGTCTGCCTTGAGGTCATTTGTGGTGATTGCTTCCTCTCTGTAGAGGTTCCAGCTGTCAGCACTGTGCTGCTGGGATGTAGCAGCCTGGCACCCAGAGCAGCACAGAGATAGTTGCAGTCCCTCCGGCTGTCACATCTCACCCTCATCGTATCACCAAGGCTTAGCAGGACCTTATCTTGCAAGCCAGTCTTTCTCCCCGTGAGCAAACAGAGGTGGGGTTTGTGGCCTGGGTTGTCACCTGCCACAGGAGGAGCAGAGGGGTCTGTGATCCCCCCACACAACAGCCCTAGTGCTGGGTCCTGCTGCACTGTGGGAGAGAGCTGAGCTGCTGGGCTGCTGAGGAACCAGACAGTTTTGAGTCTGCCTGTCTGAGCACAACTGAGAGGGGAATGTGTGAGTGATGTGCAGGACCTGGGAGTGCTCTCGTCTCGTGCATGCTCACACAAAGCTCTTCACTAGAATCAGAATCATTACAGCTGGAAAAGACCTATAAGATCATCTAGTCCAGCCATTAGCCCAGCACTGCCAGGTCTACCACTAAAACACGTCCCTAAATGCCACATCTACACATTTTTTAAATGCTTCCAAAGATGGTGACTCCACCACTTCCCTGTGAAGCCTGTTTCAATGCTTTACCACTCTTCCAGTGAAAAAAATTTTCGTAATATCCAACAGAAACCTCCACTGACAGAACTTGAGATAATTTCCTCTTGTCCTATCAGCTGTTATCTGGGAGAAGAGACCGACCCCCGCCTGGCTACACCCTCCTGTCAGGCAGTCACAGAAAGGGAGAAGGTCCCCCATGAGCCTCCTTTACTCCAGGCTGAGCCCCCCCAGCTGCTCCTCACCAGACTTGTGCTCCAGACCCTTCCCCAGCCCCACTGTCCTTCTCTGGACACTCCAGCACCTCAATAACCTGTAGTGACGTACCCAAAACTGAACGCAGGGTTTGAGGCATAGACCCTGCACCCTCGACACACCGTGGCCCATGAAGTGGCCCATCAGTGGCGGGTGATCTGGGCAAAAAGCTGCACCAGAGCATCCACACATCTTTTAGGGTCTAAGGTGGGATCTCTGTGTGGCAGGTGGACTAGCTTCCTCAAAATGAGGTCTAGCACCCGTCGCACATCACTGCAGACAGCCCTTGATGGGAAAGCCCTGGGTCAGCAGTCAGAGGATGGCCTTGGACCCAGGATCACCGTGGGCTATTCACTCATGAGCAACCAAAACAAAATACCCAGCAAGGAGCACAGACTGCAGAAGGACCTTGAGAAGCATCTATTGACCTGATTGATGTCCATTGGACCATGCTGGACTCGGGAAATAAACTCAGGACTGAAGTTGTACTGCTTTTCACAGCTGTCTGACACCATTGCTGCTGAATTGGCACCTCTGAGGTCAGTGAATGATGGGTTGAATTTTTGTCCCACCTGGATTTTGAACACTCAGCAGCTCCCAGGCACCAACGCCCTTCCTCAAAAGCACATCCATCACGACTGGCATTGATGGATTAGCCAAGGACTGACTGGACATGGACTAATGAGCGCCATTGGGGTGAGGCAGACGTGTGCTAAAAGGGCAGCATAATGGGAGCTTTCATTCCACAGGCTGCATCTGCACTGGAGACCCTGTCCAGCCGCAGCCTTGCAAACCCTCCATCCTCTGTTCTGTTTGGGATGCACAACCTTGCACAGCCTCTGACAGCAAGGAAGTTCAGGCAGTGTCCTTGCCCCAGCGTGGAGTTAAATGAGCACATCAGCCTCTGTGGAGGTGTCCAAACTCACCCACACCCCTGGGAACAGGATCAGGGCATGCCATGAATGGTGGTAAAATATCTATGATGCTGACACCAGGCCCAGGGTGAGTGGAAGCTGTGATAGTTAAACTAATTTTCAGAACAGAATCCAAGATGAGGAGACAAGCAGGTAGCAGAGACAGTTCCCAGGACCACAGGGGAAAATGAGGCTCAAAAGACACCCAACGGCATCTCAAGTCTAAGAGCACACCACCTCTAGCATGTTGGTGTCTGTCTGGAAGGACAGGTCCTTCCTACAGCCTAAGGCAGCCATTCCCTGAAGCTATGCCCTGGGACCAAGCTCCCAGTTATCATTCTCAGATTTGCTCCAGCTCTGCCTCATTCCTTCTCTGTACTGTCTTCTTGTCTTCTCTTCCCGGTCTACAGTCATGGATCAACAATCTCCACATGCTATGGTAGAACTCTCCCTTTTCAAAAACTTCTCTGAACTAGAATTACCTAGAAACCTCAGAAGCACCCAGTTTTATCTGTGAAAGGCAACATTTTCCCTCTCCACAAGATGCTTTACAGAGTATTTTGCTTAACACCCTGGAGCCTGCAGCAACTGTTTCCCATTTGTAGCATCTTTTATTTCCCATCTGACACGTGTGACCAAAACCCTGATGTAAATACTGTGGCACTGCATATCTTCCTGAGTGCACGCTGACACATTCCCTTTTGAAGATAACTGGCAGCACACTGGAAGCAAAGAGCAGCTGGAAGTAGGGAAGTAAGAGGCAGCTCAGATGGAGCTGTGAGTAAATACCATAGGGATTGTGTAGTGTGGGTGTGAGCTGGGAGATTCCTAGAAAAGAGCAATAAAATAACAGCCCTTGGCTTTAAACATTATTTACTTATTCATCTACACCCAAATTTCAACTGGTAGGGAACAGCTAGGGGCAAATAAGGATGTAGCCAGTGCAGTTTTGATGGTTGATTTGCCATAAAGGTCCATTTCACACCCATCAAGCATTTAATTACCCACACATCTTTAGGAATCCACCACAGGGTTTCTCTTCCCAGAATTTCAGACTGGGAGAGGCACGTGACAGCACAGATCTTCCTCAGTGCAGCGTTCAGCAACAGAATGGTAATTGATGTATAAAAAATAGATCATCTATCTGCTATTTTCCACCCTCCTCAGGAGGGAACCTTTTAATTGGCTGATAATATCCCCCCCTTTAGTCTGTCCTCTGAGAGGATTATATAAATCAGGCATATAAAAGGTCAGGGGATTCCCAGGGGAGGTTCTATAAAGAACAGAAAGTTTGTGCTGCAGCCATCCTCCTGCCTCCCCCCAAGATTCACAGAGGAACCACAGAAGTCCAAATCCACCCCTTACGTGGCCAAGAAGCTCCTGTTGAGCAAAAAATGAATTAATGTCTTCCACTAATGAACATTTTCTTCTGTCTCAGCAGGAAAATCCCAGTGAGTGGCACCAGTAGCAGCCAGTTCCAGTTCCCAGTGGGTTAATGACAGAACCCACAAGTCAGATCAATTCGTGGGTTTTGGCATCAAAAGGGAAATAAAAAAAAGAAAGAAAGAAAAAATAAAAAGAGCATCTATTTGCCTTCATTCCCCACATTGATGAAGTTGCTTCCAATACTTGCAATTATTCCCTTCTTGAGAAAGGAATTAATTAGCATCATAATATATCTTCAAAGTTCCAAGAAGAATAAAGGAATCTGGCACAAAGCAGGATTCCTGGCATGGAAATCAGCCCCTCATCTGAGCAGCAGGGGTGATTGTACAGGCATATTAGTGTGAAACAGGGGGATGCACTTCTATTTGCTGCTGGAAAAATTTTGATGAATAAATCAAAATCTTTATCATGTCTGAATGCAGTAATAAGGCCTCTGGTGTTGGAGGAGGATCAGCAACTGCTGTGCGATAAGGGCTTGATTCAGCTCCGTGGAAAGCTACAGGAATGCTGTCCCAGAGTTCAGGGGGACAGAGATGAGGCAGAGAGCCTGTGCTTCAGAAAATGCTGCCTTCTCCCAGGGACCAATTCAGCAGCCTTCAGGCAAAACATGCACCTCCCTTCCGAGCCATCAAAGTAAAACTTGTTTTAAGTTGGGCAAAAACCACTCATCTATAACCTCAGACAACTTCAGCTACTGGCACGACCGCTAAAATATGATGTTCTTTATGCCCTATTTGTTGAGGCATCTCGATAACATATCTGGAGACACTGTGTAGACACATTAAAAAAAGGCATCCCTGTGTCAGACAGCACGGGCCACAGAAATGAAAGATGATGTAACAACAGATGAGGGCACTTCATCACAGATCTGCTGCTTGCAAAATTCAGAAGAGTAATAAGGTGGTGGGCGGCGAGACTCACAACCTGCCACACATCCAGTTGCCACTGTAGGAACAGGAGTTCAGTGTAAATCACGGTGGGAGATGACTCGGAGGTGGTGCTGAAGGACAAATGGCCATTGCTTCATGGGCCACTGACACCAAGGCGAAACACGGCCGTGGTGGGCTGCGTTACTCAAAAAGTGACGGGCCAGATCATGTCAAGCATGAAATGCAATCCTCACAGAGTTACCTGACCCGAGTGGAAAACTCTGAAATAAAGACGTTGGAAAGAAAGGAAGGATGATTTTTATGTATTCTTGAAAAACAGTGACTGGCACCTGTCAGCGCATCTCACGTTCTTCCTTGAAGGTTTTCACTGACATTAAGCAAGAGTGTAAATAACTCTCATCCCTAACAAAAGAGAGGGTGGAAACAGAAGAGGGGAGGTGAAATGCAATTAGGTTCTGCAGGGAGGATGAGCAGGCAGGCACGAGCAGCTCCTGAGCAACCCGTGGCTGCGGCCAGAGCCATTCGAGATGGCTGCACTTGTTATCTTCAATCTGTTTACAGAGGAGTAATTGAAAGTAGAGATGTCTGTCAGGCCAAGTGTAACAGTTTGTTCATGCTTTTCTGCCCTTGCAGTGTAGCTGAAACGATGGCAGGAGTGATAAAGGACGAGGATCCACGAGGTGTGAAACCTATCTGATTGGCACCGGGAGAGGCTGTGATGTGTGTCAAGTTCACCTCCACAACGATGTTGTTTTTACAGCTTGTGACTCATTTGGGTTTGTGCAACTGCTACAAAGCTATTTCTGGCCACTGGGACATGCGTTTGACCAAAGCAGGGTTGAAGACAGATTTTGTGCAGGTCACTGTGTCTGTGTTTTAAAAAAAGAGCCCTGGGAGCAGAGCCCCAGAGCTGCTAGTGCAGGACATGCCCAAGAAAAGGGGGTTTCTAACTCCATTTTCCTACTTCATTTACTCTATTTTACAGTTTCCACTACTGTTTTCTTAGTGCTGTAACAGGAAAACTCTGCATTAGGCACTTTCAAACAAAATTTGGTGGTGAGTGAAACATGCAAGTTGCTTTTATTTCCCCTGTTTCAGACTAAGAGCTGTGCACTGGGCAGACTTCCTAGAGTGTGCTGCAGATTCCCAGAGTGAGACCTATGACAAACATTCCTTCAAAAAAATGTGTGCTGACACAACAAATTTGATACTGAGACATGTAAAAATGTGTGAGAAGAAGAATATTTCTGAGATATGATTTTTTTTTCAAAATTCAGAAACTTTCCCTATGATTACTGGGGAGCATCACTCAAAGGAAAAACTAGAAAGTAGCACCGAACACTGGAAGACAAGGAAAATTAGACTATTCCACATCCTTATCAGATTTAGAAGAACAAAGTCAGGCACTGGTAACTTCAGTCTTCTTTGCACTGCTTAACCCATGGCTAAAAGGGTCTTTATAAGGTTATTTATTACTTAGAAGAAGAATAAAAGCTGGCACAAAGGAAAAGGGAGAAGAGCTCACAGTGGTCCTGCCTGGGCCTAAAGAAATAAAAGCAACAGCACTACATGAGAAAAGCAGGCGAAGTTTAGACTAAGCTCCAAGTATTTCTTTGCTTTTGGGATGATCTTTTCATATTTCATTCTGGGCTGTGTTTGGTAGAAAGCACCTTAAAAGTGAGAAAACACCCTCCAATATCTCAGAACTTCCAAGCAAAGTTTGTTAGAGTTGCTTGAACGATTCAGACATTCCCAGCGTGCACACATATAAAACAAAACCCACCAGCCATGCTACCCCCAAATCCCATTTACTCCTTTTCATGCTCTGCTGTCCTTGAGCTCCAGCTGGCACCAGCAGTGGCCACAGCAAGTCACAGGGAGTGTCCCCCCTGCCTCAGCAGCTCTGGAGGAAGGGTTGGGAGAAATCTCAGTAGGAAGCCTGCACAGCAAAGATTTTTTCACCTCTTTTTGAAGGCACAATGTGACTGAAGAATTTAGATAAGGCTCCAAATGCATCTGCCCCTTGGGGTGAGTACTTGCAGCCAGAGCCTGTCTTACAGACCAAGGCTGAAGATTCCCCCTGTCACAGATAGGAACTGGATTAGGCTTCACACATAAAATTTCTCCCCTCTCTTTTCCGTGACTAAGAAGCAGTTCCAGCTACAGGGTTGCATTCTCTGCTGGCACAGATTTTTGTTACTGCACTGGATTGCCCCACAGTCAGCTTACTGGAGAAGGGAAAGTGAAGAGAACCCCTGGAGGTTTTTACCAATTTAAATAAAAACCAGCATGGATGAATGTGACTCCTTGTGTCCTAATAAACAAACAATACAAAACACTGCCAAACCTACCAGAGGCTTGAATCTAGGGCTGAGATTTGTGACTAGCCAGAACCTAAATCCAAACCCGGACCTGGCTTCCTCCCAAGCGAGCCTGAATTTCACGTCTTGTTTTTCTAACGCCGTTGCTTATGCAAAGCCTGAAACGAGTCAACATCTTCACGGTAACTTTGGTTTCCCTCTTGCTCTGAGGGCCAGGGAATGGCAGAGCAGAGCACAGAGGGCTGTTTGTCTTCTGCAACCTGTCTTCCTCTCCATAGATCAATCTGGCAAATTAAATTCAGGGCGTGAATGGCCCTGCCGCCCAACCGCTCCGGGATCGATTCGGCACTGTCTGTGTCCCTCAGAATATTTATGCCAAGGAGCATTAAAAATAAATAATAAAATGCTGCTGCTTCAAGATACTCTGACATTCAGCAGACAGAGAAATGGAGGCGAGGTGGGGAGGGGGGAGGAGAGGGCAAAGTAGTCAGTTCCCAGAATGAAAAGCACAGGCAATTGTGTCAAATGGTTTTGTCTGGAAGAGCGGGACCAGGTGGCAGGAGGATGCTGCAGAAAGGAAAATACTCAGCTCTCCTCCCTAGCAGACAGATCTGCACAATTGCAATTCGGGCTGGGCAGCGTTGGTCCCCCACACACTTTGCTGAGGCAAAACTCCCTCAGAGGTTAAATTGTTTAGCATGGCAGAAATGAAGAGAAGAAAATCAGGTTCAAAGTTACCTGCTGGAGGGTATTTTGGTGGAGAGGAGTCGATCGGTAGGGAAATAAGTATAAATAAAGCACACGCCCAAATTTTTTCTCAAGGTCTGGATGCTAATCTCACATTGCATGGATTACCTGGATAATCTGAGCAGTCAGACCCCCAGGTGCCTGTAACAAGGCTGCTCTCCACAGTGATTTTGAAGCTTAGCCCCGCAGTAGTCACACATGGACTCTCAAGAGCTGGAATCTGCATGAAACCCGGAGCCGGTGGGCAAAGACTCATGTTAACACCCAGAAACCAAACCTGCTGCTCACAAAACAGACACGAAGGAAATCTTTGCAGGATTTGCTCTAAGGTTGTAGCTCTGAGCCAATATTCACCCGGATATGCGGCATAACAAGGAAATACTGTTGTATTTCTGATTTACCCACCCACATCTCATCAGCTGATTTTACCAGGGAAAAGAAACATCAAAGCAGCTCCTTCCCCAGCCCAGGCGAGGGCTGAACAGATCCACTCATAAGCTTGGTGGCACTGTTATCTGTCTTTTCCCTCTTGCCCTCCATTTGCTGTCTGGGATATTCCAATTCACTCCAATCTCTCAACCACTTCCCCTTTGTTCACCTCTCTTTTGTGCTTCCTTTTGTGCACATACTCCAGCAAATGATGTCCCTGGAAGGAACAAAGGCATTTAAGGATAATGTTGCTATCCTGCAGGAAAATGGCTTTCAAATTTATCATCATGTATGGAGCTAGGAAATATTTTACACATTTGACTTCTTTTTTCTTTTTTTTTTTTCCATCCAAAACATTTCACAAGTTTGGACTGATTAATGTGAAATTACTTTGTCAGAAAAATGGGTAGCAGTGGTGGGGAATAACGATGTTTATTTTTAGCATTTAGAGAATAAAACACTGGCTTTCAGCCGCACTTAGGGGTTTTTTTGCTTCAGTTTTATATAGTAGATCTTTTAAAGCCTCTGAAATTAAAAAGAAATAAAATTTTGGTAAAAAAAAATTCTCTTTTTTTCATCTGACTTCCATTTTTCTTAAATAATGCAAAAATTATTTCCAGTTGAAAGGAGTTCTTCCCATAACAGTTATATATCATTAATGCCTGGTAAGAGCTACATTTAGCCAATGAGCTAATACAAATAAACCGTGTGATTGGCAAAGACAACTCTAATTAGAAGGACTTCCAACAAATTGACCACAGATGAGATAAAGGGCAGGATAAGTAAAAGTGCTATATAAATTACTTGCCATGAATTATCTACTAGCTCAAGACAACTGACAGTAACAGACCTGGGCAGCACATTGTGTCACCTTTCATTCCAGATCCCGATTTTTCCAGTGAAATCAGGAACAAAAATCCTGCTCTGCTCACTAGGGAAACACACAAGACATAAATTATAGCAGGGTATTTTTTGTGTCAGAGATGGCCCTTTGTGTTTCCACGTGCAATTGTACTTTCCTTGCCTTATATCCAGAATTCTGAACTCTTGAGGATTTTGGTGTGATCCCTAATGGAGCCAGATTCAGGTTCTGAGCAGGAGGGAGCACAGCAAACATTTCATCAGGGATGGGGGTAAGAGAGATAAAATCATAATCCCCAGGAGAGATGCCCATCCAAGACCTCTCAGACTGCTCTCCACTGAAAGCACGGCTGGTGTGCAGGAAAAGGCAGGAAAAGATTCCCTAAGGTCGGTTTCCAAGTCTTTGGTTTTCATGTAGCCAAGAACATTTCCTGCACTGGGCAGGGTGTGTGCAGCATCTTAAACAAAACCTCGTAACATCCCTCTGCGGGGATTGATTCAGATGGCATGATAAATCATTTCAAATAAAGGTATGAGATGATATCCAGAGACTTCAGGCTTCAATCTAATTAGGAGTCTGGGAGCAGAGCAGAGCTGCTGGATGAGCAGGGGTTTGTGCACAGAGCCACAGCCCTATGGCCAGCACCTTCATTCAGGGCACATCCACACCTCCCACCCCACAGGGGCGTGATGCTGCCAATACCCACGTTGCATCGAGGTTCCCAGCTGAATTAGTGCTCGTGGTGGTCTCAGTGAGGAGGAATGAATGGTATAAGTGCACTGCCCACCCTTAAATCAGCGTACAGGGAACAAAAATCACCTTGTAATACAGTTCCAGCACCAGGAAACTTGTATTTCTTCTGGTGACATGTCAAGGCCCATGACATCATGCCTCGGTGTCATGGCCCCACATCATTTCATCATGAGGTAATCAGGTCAGCACTGGAGTAAGGACCCTTTAAATCAAGCGACGAGAGCCAGAGGCGGTTTCTGATCGAAGGGCAGCCACAGGGAGAAGGTGCCATTCACAGCCTCAGAACGGTCTGTCCTGCAGCTGCAGAGCTCAGGAGGGAGGGGGAAGGAGAAAAAAAACCCCAACACCCAGGTGTTTGTAGTTTGTCCTTGCTTGGAGGCAGCCAGATGCTTTAGCATTTCAGAGAATAGGTGGAGGAAGGGGAAGGGAGAGAAATACCCTTTGCTTTTCACAAGGAGACAGAAAGAAATGAGAGAGTCCATTAGATGTTAATAAATTATCCTGCAATATGCTGGGCAGACAAGGCCAGCTCCCTCACTCCAGAGCTGGCAGAGCTAGGCAGAGATGCCAATTTATCCACGTCTGCAGCGTTTTGCAGTAACGTGCCAGGCTGTGCGATACCTTCCCCTCCTGCACCAGATGCTTCCTCAGGGCCCATCACCGGCAGCGCCGTGATTTAAGAGCGGGGTGAACGTGTGACCTGCAGGGCCAGTTAAAGCACTAAAATAAATTGCCAGAGGAGGGTATGGAACCATCATCACCGCCGATTTCTAACAGCAGGTTCGACATCCCGCCTGCAGCCAGGGCTATGGAGCAAAAGACCCTTGCAAAGTCCTTTCCAATGCAGTTTTTATGATTTCACAGGTTACAGAAGCAGCTTTGAGAGCTCTGAGCCCTGTTCCACATTTGCTGCTGCTGCCTGATCAGAAAAAAATCCTTAAATATAAAATCCTTTGCACTTATTTTTTTCTTAGTCTTGGTTTATTAAATGGTCTTCAAATCCAATTTTAGAGGTTCTTCCTTAATCAAGAGAGATGTTTCCAATTGCAAAGGTTGTATCAGCCCCGCAGATTACTGCCTGGTCTGGCAAATATCCTGGCAAAGGTCTCAGTGCACTCTCTGCTCCACAGACCTGCAGAAGTAGCTCAGTCCCAAACTGCCATCTGAGGACTGTCCTCTTTCAAACCCACCAGATTTGAAGATACAGAACTAAATCCTGGGAAGGCTCTTGAAGCCTCACACAAAGTCTGATGGAATTGAGAGCCTCGGTAACAGCCTGAACCGATAAATTAAAAATAGTTTTAATTGTTGTCAGAACATCCCTCCAGGCTTCAGAGCCAGAAGGTGAACTGCAAGCCAGTCCAGGGGTTATTTTTTAATCCTCTCAGAACTTTAAAGTTCAGCACCTGGGTTTTGCAGGGCAGATGTCTGAAATTCAAAGGTCTGAATCTGGCATAACTGAAACAGTGCCAGAGCAGAGCCCAAAAGGTGAGGTACAAAGTATTTCCCTGGAGGACACTCAGGGAAAGCACCCTCACTTTGGCTCTAAAACACTCCACTGGCAGGTGCTTGCCCTGTCCCTGGGTGCACTCAGAGCCTCACAGGACTGAGTTGAAAGTTCACTGGTTACACCCTTTACCCAAATGAAGATAATGACATGACAAGTAAAATCAATTTTCATATGGTTTCTAAGCTGAGATTTGCTTCCAGAGGTTAAAGACATCAGGCAATACCCTTCAGTGAAGCTCAACTATTTATAGCAGCTGAGGATCTATCCTTCAAAGCTTAACTGCTAAGAGCGGGGAGAAATTAATTTCTGAATCCAGTGCATGTTCAGCCAAGCTTAAAATAAATGGGGATTATTATTCTTTTCAGGTGAAAAGCAGATTATGAAAATAAATATACATTGTAAGTTTAAAAGCAAGACTCCAGGGAGACAGCTGGATTCAGAGAGAAATTAATCAGAAAGCAACTTCTGAAAGCATTGAATATTCTTTGCCATTTCCCAATCGATTCTTAACTCAGAGAGCAAGAAAACAGCCGACACTTCTAATAGCTGCTTTTGGGAGTGCAGTCTGCCCAGCAGCATGATTTGTGGGGCTTGCATGAGTTCCTGGCAGTCACTGCAGATGAATCAGTGGTTTCTTTTTTAACATCATCTGTGATAATAGTCTGGCAGCGAGGAGAAGTGTTGCTTTCCTGCAATCCAGCTTTGCAGGGTACTGTCCTCTTTGGTAAAGCAGACATTAGGATTCAAAATCTGAGAAGGCCCTAATATAGAGAATATGAGCTAAATATATCCACTCTGCAGATCGATTTTCTCCTTTGCCAACATGTTATCATGTTTTTTTCTTTTTAATTTCTTTTCTTTTCCTTTTTTTTTTTTTTCATCTGAGATTAGTGCCACATTCTCAAGCGCTTGGCCAAATCAATAAAATCCGTTCATTATTTCAGGTTCCTGCAGTTTTAAGTCCCCTGCTCTGCCTTCTCGAAGTAAATGTTGAAAGGCTCCATGAGCACAGGCTGCCTCTGGGGTAGGAGACAACCTGGGAATCAGACCAATTGCCTCCCTCACATCAGCTCCATCAGGGAATTTTGAATCTAAACCCTGCTTTTTTTCCACCACCTAAAATGGGTAACCTGGGCCTTGCTGTTAAGAATTGCATCACTCCAGGAATATAAATAAATAAATACTTCTGTGAGATCGCTGCTCCCCAGCAATCTTTCTATCAGCCAGTCTTCCTCACACAGTCTTCTCATAAATTAAAAGCTGCACAGTTTGAACCATTGAGGCAAACCACAGTGTAGCACCCAAGATATTACCCTGGGAATAGCTCCTGAAAGCTCCCACTAATCCCCCAGGAAGGGGCTCAGAGCAGCCCAAGCAATCAAGCCTCAGTGATTCCTCGACAACTAATGAAATCTGGCAAGGCAAAAAAAAAAAGGATAAATGGGGAAAAAAAAGAAACTAAAACAAAAACCCTTGCCAGCGTGCAGGGAAGTTTTTTGAGGTCTCTGCATTAGCAGACAAAAGCCTCTCACGCTCAGCTCGACACTGCTGAGAGCCAAACCTTTGCCACAGATTCCCTCAGCGCGAGTCCCTGTCCCTGAAGTGTGCTTTATCCCCTCAGAGCAGCAAACAACACAACAACCCAGCACAGGAGCCACTTCAGCGCCTGAATATCCAACCATTGACTGCAGGCTTCACCTTCCACCTCTACACAAACACCAGCCAAGGCCTGCACAAACAAATCAACTGGAGAATGGATTCGGAGGGGAAAAAACCTGGCAAAACACTAAACACAGCTTTCTTTTCACCTCTTTCAGCACTCAACCAATAGATGTTTCCCTAGGGCAGAGCGAGGAGGGTTGAGCTAGTGCTCTGTAAACAGGTGAAGCACATATCCAAACCTGTACTTTCTTGGGTTAAGGGTAAGAAGGTAAGTAACACAACAAGACATATCCCCAGCATCGCTCAGGAACAGCCAAGCATGTGCATGAAAGCATCTGTTAACTTGCTTTGCCTTTTCAAAGCTTCAGTGTTTGACACTTTCTGCATGGCTTGCTACAAGGAATCAGTAATATTTTGTCTTTATGCTTTCTTTAGTTTACTACTAAAAATAACAGGCAAGTTCTGTTTCAGTTCATCATTTGGCCCGGTGTATTTAGAAATTCAAGAGTCTTCTAATCCTTTCCTCCAAGGAAAAGGAATCTGACCCAGTTTTGAGGCTCTAAAATGTTACAATGGTCCTTCCCAGCTCTCATCATAATGAAGTTATGGCAGGTGCTGTCTCCCTGGCCCTCAACAATCCTTCGTGAAGTCAAAGGATGTCTTCCCATGTGTTACCCCTACCTTTAAAACTGAAAATAGAAACTTCCTCTGACTGGTGTTTGGTCAGTTCTTTACAGTTGGGGACAAAAGCTCATCTCAACCAGGGTAGAGAGTAAAGATGGAAAACCTGGAGTTCAAACAGAACCAAGAATGGCTGTTGCTCAGTCATCTGCTTTGGATTTTTTTCAATGCCTTATTAGGAGTTGATTGACAAAAAAAGAAAAGGAACAAAAGGAATAACAAATCCATGGACTGTCTAGCAGGGAGAAGGGAAGAATGCAACAATTTTACAAGACTGATAAATCGAAACGAACACAAACTCCGCAGCCATGACCTTTTAAAGTGTCACTTTTACTGAGAGCATTGGCATGGAACAGTGCTTTTGATTTGTGCTGAGCAGAAACATTCAGAAAATCCAATCTGCACTTTGACATTGGCTAAGGCAGATCAGCCTTTGCCAGTTAATGCAGAAAAGCCCAGGATGGTTTGTGCTGCAGGGTAAGACTGAACACCTACCTTCCTTCCCCTTGATTGCCCACTGACTCCACAAGACCTCTTCAGGGGCTATATAACATGGATGTGACTTTTCCAACCACTCCCCAGCCTAAAGCTGATTTCTCCAACTGGGGAAGTGTGCAGGGGTAGTATAGGGGGTCACTGCCAGCGCTACTGCCTTCTGTCAAACTGCTCCCAGAAATATCTGTCAGCTTGGCAGCTCCTCCATCAGAAAGATGTTTCCTCTTACCATCACCTACCCGACTACTCTGAGACAAGGAGACCCACCAGGCCAGGTAATGTCCAACCAGCCAGCAAACATTCCCTCTGCTGGACACTACAGGTCATTTGTGACGTTTGGAAAAGGTTTTGTTCTGCCTAAAGCCTGAGGTGAGATCACTGCCCTCCAAAGCCATCTTCCTCCAAGACAGGCAGGGTTTCAGTAAACATGGGTGTACGTTCTTGCCCAAGGCTGAACCTGTACAGTTACGTTACAGCCTCTCACAGCTCTGCCTTTCACACAGAGATGCAGGGAGTTCTACCAGGGATGAAAACGTGAATAAAGACGTGTGACAGAAGTTTTAGAGGGGAGGTAACGCGAGCCACACACTCCTTGAAGAGCCTGTGTTACACCTTGTCCTGCTAAAAACAAAACCTTTCCTGCATCAGGTTTTACAGGGATTCAGGAAGTGAGCAGTCAATCCAAGGGAAGCACCATCACGAGGTACAGATTCAGGTCCAAGAGCTCACTTACTCCTATACTTTCTCCCAGTTGTTAACCAAAGATGGGACTCTGGTTAACGAACATTTAAACTACGAGTTTATTCTAACCCAGTGTGTCTGGTTTCAGCTGAGAACAGTTTGTGTCACTCCCTTGTATGAGCCCAGAAGCTGTTAAAATAAAATAAAAGCTGGTATTTCTAACCACCCCAACAACCAATATGCCTCGCAAAAACACAGTGAGCATATCTGCAGCCTGACTTTGTTAGTGTGTCGGCTCATTTGGGAGAGCTCTTCTAGGCTGAACAGCAGCTCCATACCTTTGGAAATTAAATCACGATTCTTTCTGCTAATGAAGAAATAGAAAACTGAAGAGCATGTGTCCCCAAGCAGATTGAGTAATGAAGTTGCTTTCTATCAATGCAGTGTAGGAGAGAGGGCAGGAGGGAAGAAGCCCTGGCAGAGGAAAAGGGCTGTTGAGCTAAAAGGCAAACCTGTGCAACAGCACAGGAGACATAACTGGCTACAAACCAGAGAGGAGAAGGCAGTCTCCAAAATTCCTCATTATTCAAACACATGGTTCTGGAAGGGCCATTTCCTCAGGCCACGTAGGATCTTCGGGCCCTCAATTCCCAAGTAATATATTAAAGCATGATTTGCAGAGGATTAAGTTTGGATGAGTTTGGCTCCGTGGGCATAGCAATCAGCTGGGAAGGGTAGAGAGAATTTTTGCAAAAAGTCCATTGCACTGGGAATTATTTTAGCAAGAACCTGGAAAATAATTCCTTGCCCTCTTCCCTTACAGCCAACTCTGTCTTGGTCAGCACAAATCTTCCCCTCTTGTCCACATTAAGATGTTGCAAGGATACTAAACAATCAATTGATTTCTCAGAGGACTTTCTACATTTATCAGCCTGGAAGACTAAGATTAATTCAACTCCAAATTAAAGCAAAGGCACTGGCAATGCCTGGAGAGCCCTGCAAATGCATCTTTCAGAACCCTTTTTGCAGCTCTTTGAGGACTTGATAAAGCTGCACATAATTTAAAAATGTTTGGAAAATTGTGGGGCTATTTTTCAATTACAGATATTTGTCTTTTTCCCAGAGATTTTCTCTGCCCTATTTCAGACTGCCTAAAAAAATGGAATAAAACCTGCCATGATTCAAGACCTCATCCTGCAAACCCTGCCCTTGTGTCCAGATGACTTTGCCCACAGCCGTACAAGTAATACCTTTCTAAATTAAAAGGCAGGTGTGATACAAGTTTTTATCCCTTTTTTTTCTTTTGCTGCTCCTGAACTATGAATAAAGAGAAATTCCTGAGCACAAGTAGACAATCCATGAATAATTCATCACCCCATGTTCTCTTCCAGATGTAGAGATCCATGTGCAGATTCCTGTGCCTCCGAGTCTCCTGGGGGGGTTTGGATACAATTGAGAGACAGGTTTCTCTTATGCTAAATCTTATTTCATCTCCCAGACCTGTGCTAGCAGCTCTCTCAGGCTGCGAGCAAACTCCCTGATGAATTCCCTCACCTCCTCCTCTTTGTTTGCTCTCCCTTTCGTTTGCTTTGTCCGAGTTGCTTGCACACAATCACACCCTGCTTCGCAACTCGGGCAAAAAGGAATAAAACAGAGAGAAATGTTTTACATTCACCCCCAGAAAGGCGCCTCCCTTCTCCCAGATGTGTGTTGCCTCGGGTTTAACCGTGTGGACGCACGTCTGATGGCACAGAGGAGAGTTACCACGTTCAGCTTTGCATCAGACAGGTCAGAAACAGCCCAGAGCCCTTCGCTGGCCAATTTGCTTTTTCATTTTACAATAGGAGGTTGGTTTTCATTAAAGGAATGGCAGAACAACACTGATAAAGTATTCCTTCAGTTTTTAAGCTGCCTAATGTAATAGAGAATATTAATCAAAGCACAAAAGAAAATCATATGCTTCTCCAGTCACAAATGTCATTAGAATAACTTTCCAGCTTTAGAAAGTTCTTTCCAAGTTGTATCTTGAGTGGCAGTTACTAAATTAGGCTGAAAGTCATCCATCTATTCTATTTTTTCCCCAGAAAACACATTATTTTAAATTTATCTCATAATGTGGTTTTTTTTTTTAATCTCTTTTTAATAATGATAGGGAAAAGAAAGGGAGGGAGAGTTTTTTTGTCTTGATTTTGTTTTTATCCAACAGTATTCAGATTTGAGATGCACTTTTTCACAGTGCATAGAACTGGATATTCTAGAGGTCTGCTTTTTTCAATGAAAAATGCAATTTTTCTATTAAAAAAAAAAAAGTTACAAGTGTTTCAGCCAGCTCAAGGAAGAAAACATGTACTGAAAGACTGAATATTAGACCCAGCCACTGCTCACTGCCAGCACTGACAAGGGGTCACCTAAAGATGTCCCTTTGCCACAGGGGTCACATAACCAACAAAGATTCACAACAGCGATGAGGGCTCCACGAGAAGGAGAAAAATACAACACAATGCAGAGTTCTTAGCTGAACCCTTCTCCAAAGTGTAGCCTTACAACCAAAGTCAATCCCAAAGCAGGACTGATAACATTTGCTTCCAGTTTTTTCTGTGCTTCTTGACTGAAAAGGTGATGTTGTCCTGGGTCACAGCATCACGGAAACATGTAAAATAGAGGGAGCACCTCACTGCTTGCTCTTCCTTAATTTTCATCCTTGTTTCTCAAGGACTTGTCTAAAAACACCCTCACAGAGCCATCCAAGAGAAACAGCAGGACTGCAGAGACAGAAAACAGAACAACTGGCCACGCACAAGGGCTGTCAACTGCAGGAAGAAAAATTGAGAACAGATACAGAAAAGCACTGCTCTTCATACTCATTTATAGCCATCTTTAGACAGTGCAAGGAAAGCCAGCATGCAGGCAAAGAGCCCATTCCATGTCTGCCTTTCCCATGGATTGGGTCTTGCTCAGTACTCACACCACCACCAAATACTTGGAGGGTTTTAGCACTCCCCTGATTCCATGTGGAGGGCTTGTGAGGTCATCAGCTTTTCTACAAGAAAAAAATCCCAATTCAGCATGAGGGAATTTTACAATTGAGTTCATTTGGGAGCACGCCAGTTGAGGGAAGGGAGATAGATCTTGTTTTAAGATGTGTTTATTTGCAATCCTCACACCTACACACGCACACATTTGATTATTAATGTGGGTATCATAAACAGGGCTCTGAGCATGCCTGTTTCTCTGGGAAGAAGCTGAGCAGAAAGGAAATGACCAAACATTTTCTAGAGTCCCTACCATGCTTATAAAATGACTATTCCAACTGTGAAATAATGCTGGATACCACAAGTAAAAGTTGTGGGCGTCAATGTACTACCAGAACGTTTCTAAGTGTTAATTTCTATATAACATTAACACCAACAGACTTCTTTTAGTCAGACTTGAGTCAGACCCACTGGGCACCTCCGCCGACCCGAGCCTCACTTGGTCCTCAGCCTGGCTGTCCACGTTGCCACGAGCAAGGGCAGCAGTTAACACTTGGCACCTGGTTATTGGTGTTTATTGGTGGAAATATTCTGTGCCGTGTGAGTCAGCCCTACTGAGTGCACGGGTCTATTTAGGTGTGTTACACCCCATTGTGAGCTGGCTGGATCGAGACTGTGCTGCTGCTTACAGAGCTGGGGAGTTTGGGGCTGGGCTGTGTGGGGGTGACCCTCAGGAATAAGAGCTGGAGGTGCTCACAGCCAGCCTAGCACAAAACTCATTTAGCACATTACAGGTTTTACAGAGTACGGGGAGAATTGGTATTTGAGGAAATCGGCAGGACATCAACAGGTACCGAGGGTCTGACCTGCCTGTGCACCTCTGAAACCCTCAGGAGAGCCCCCAGCTGCAATTCAAGGCACTCAATTACTGCAGACACTCCTGGGTGATTCTGTGAGAACCGAGCAAAGATATATTTCCCTTTCCTCCATGGACTAGAAATGAAACAAACACTCGATCAGCTGAATCAGAAGAGAACAATAACATGAAACATTTTCCAAGGGTCCCCTTTAAAACTCCTTATGTCTTCCAAAAAATAAATATCATCTTATGCCCTGCAGTTTTTATAACTTACCACTATATTTTGATAATCAAATTACCAAACCTTTGACATGAGATTTAAAGCAAAAATATTAGAACACAGAGGGGCAGGAAGGAGGGAAAGGAAAACACTGGAGCCAGCTAGTATGTCAACAGAATGACACCCTAGAGGAAGAACCTGAGATAGCCATCTATTTTTCATCATCAAACCAGTGATACATCATTTGGCAATTAACTGAGAGCTAAAAACATTAAGTATTGATTCCAATTAACTCTGAGGTGTAATTAATTGTTTTCTTTCCTTAAGATCTCCAATGTAAAATAGCAGTTTGTAAGGCTGTGTCATGAAACACAACAGCTGCTAAGAGCAGGGAGACTTTGGACACTAAAGGAGAATCCAATGCATTCAGTCTGGTTGGGAAATTGTCCCTGCTTGTCATTTAGTTATGTGCAAAAGAAATTTACATTTTATTTGATTTTTGGCAGTAATAATTCTGTGCTCCCAGGGAAGAGCCAAACAATTCTGAAAGCTTTCTGATGAGCCTATTGACACAGAGAGAAAAACTATACTGTTATAATGGCACACTCAGAAGGTTTGTCCAGTGTTTGGGGTGTTAGTTCAGGTCTCAGAACCTGGGAGCACTCTGCTATCCAGAGTTATCTATTCCTTCGCTCTCCTTCACTGCTTCATTCTGCAACATAAGGCCCAGAAACAGATGGGTGGTGGCTCGAGTAATGTCTTTTCCTGAACGTGTGCCAGGGCAGGTGTGTAATTCAAGCTACAAATGGGAACCTTGTGCATTGCAATTTGAGAAGTCTTGGGCCAAGCCTCAGGTGTTGTAAATCCCCAGAACTTCTTTGACTCCTGCCCCATAGAAGCATCCTCCATCCATTTTCTGCTCACCACAACTACACCAAATTACCAAGCAAGCCCTGGCAGTAGTTGAATAATTATTTAATTAGCTATGATTTAGACAGCTGGATTTTGCACATGGAGGGATGTTTGATGAGAGACTGCGCTGGAGCAAAGGGGGCTAATTTGAATTTCAGCCTTCTTCAGGCTATTCCACGAGGTAAAGCCCACCTCCACAGCAGCATTCACATGGACTTGCCCTTTGGAGACAGCAGGGAAGTAAAGCAGGTGAAGAAACCCAAGAGAAATTTCCACATTAGTGGCTCAAGTGCTCGGCTGCTCTGTCTCCTGGTTGCAGTTTTCCCAAGACCATTGTTCTCATCGTAAACAGTTGACTCAAAAGATTTCAAATAAAGCGATCCCGCCCCATCCCCTGCTGCTCTCTTCCCAATACACAGAGATGCTTAAAACAAACCAGATGTGCCACATAAGGCTGTTTTGTGATAAAATCCTCAGAAGGCTCTCGCTCTCCCAGCCTGTCCTCAAGTATTAGAAGTGGCCAGTTCATTTCCGTAAGTTATTATGCAAAATAGCCCAACGAGCCAGGGTGCTGGGGAGATGATTTCCCTTCTCTAATGCGACTTTCACACTCTCCTGATGATATACAACTTTAATAAAAAGCATAAAAAGAAAGTTCAGCTGAGTTGGGCATGTGGTGCACGACTCAATCCCATTCTCCCCTCAGGCACTAATTTAAAACACATCCCAGGATACTGATAGGAGTCCAGCGTGCTGAGAGCCTGGTGAGAATGCACACGAGTTCAGTGCTGGAAGGTCACAAACTGGCAATGTCACTTTGCATAAGGATTCCCAGGTGATCTGCATTTCCAGAACAAAGGTAGGACACATCTGACACAGCTGATAAAAAGACACGAGGTAGTACTAATTGCTTCTGTAGTCGCACTTTTAATCCCTTCAACTTTTAGATAAGAATTTCTCTTGCCGCATTTTGGAACTGGAGGATCCCAAGTGGCCCGAGAGGTCACCAACACAGCGCAGAGCCAGACACTCTGAATCTCAAGGTGTTATCGGGTAGTACCAGATTCAAAACACCACTGCCAGCCCACTACAAGCTCACCTGGGTCTTGACCAGCCTTCAGCAGAACGTAAAATTACCTCCTGTCTTTTCACAGCCCTTTCAAAAGCCTTGGGAAGTACAAATAATTCATTGCAACTCTACCCTAACTACCCCACCAGCCCAAGTATGCCAGGCGCACGAGGAGACGGGTACCAGGTAGGAAAGGAGGTGATAAAAAAGGAGAGGGAAAGAGGAGAAGGGACAAAAATAAATCCATTATCTGCTTGTAATTGCTTGAATTATCTGAACTTCCCTTTGCTGAATGCTACTATTCCCTGTAGTCCTCCCCTCCATCATCCAACCTTAATATTGCTAAATCCTTCATGCATGTGTCTGCTCAGGTATAAAGGCCTTCAGGACATATAAAGACCTTCAGGACAAAGCACAGGCCAGGCTCGGCGAGGGGTTTCTCATTCCCCCACCTCTAGAACCAGCCATGCAGAAGGCTCCCATTTGTCAGAGTGATTCAAATCCCTCATCAAAATTCAGCCAAATGGTGTTTGCAAAGTGATGACCCTCCTCTGGGTCATTATTATGTAAGGAAATAAATTGGAAAGAGAGAATGAAGAGACCCAGGTGGACGGTCACACAATGGGAAGACTGCAGCGATCCCAGTGCTGCCACGTGCTGCGTGTTCATCCTCAATGCTTTAAGGGACCATATTCTCCCTTTTCCAAAAAACAGAGCCCCCTTTAATAGAAGAACAGCTTATGAGCTTCCCCACAGAGAGAAAAGAAGGAAATTGTTTCATTAGAGCAAGGCTGATTTTCACTCTAGCTCCAGTAACACTGGGAATTGATAATTTCTGTATCAGCGAACGCAGGGGTTACACTGAAGAAATTATGCTGAGGAGAGGCTACTATCTCAAATTTCATTTTGGATTTCTGTTGGGTTTCTTCCAGTACTGCACCATGAACAGCACCACATTGCACTGGGCATTATACAAACACAGGTGGAAATAAGGATCCTTGTCCCCAGCCCCAAAGAAGTGATACCAAGGGGTCATACTTGACGGGCAAAAAGAAATGGTGAAATCAGCATGGGCTGCCATCAGGGCACAGTGATGAGGATGTTCCTGGCTTCTCAGGTGATAGAAAGCCTGTCTGTTTTAATACATAATCTCTTTAATGAATCACGGTGGGTGAAGCCACAGATGCTCCATCTGAAGGGTACAGGGGGTTAAGATCACAAAGCAATCTCATGCTGTTCCTAGTGACAGCATTTGTCTTTGCTTCACATCGCATTGGATTGAGCAGTGAAATCAGCAACTAAAATAATTTCCAAGAAACAATTACTTCTTTGTTGGATTGTGTTTGGGGGGGTTTTCCCCCAATTTAAAACACATTATTTCTTTTGAAAGTAAGAGTCTGGGGAGGGGAAAAAAAATAAAAAAAAAAAAAAACCAACAAAACATAAACACCAAGTTCAACTGCAGTTGACTTATATCTCCAAAAAATAGAATTTGTTTTCCCTACTCCCTTTTGAAAGGGCATCTTGACATTTGTAAGAGAAAGTCTTTGGATATGTGAATGTCATTACTTGCTTTCTCCAAATCTGAGATCTCCCAGTTGTGAGAAATGGCAATAGATGCTGTGAAAAACACAGAGCACAAAATGGCCTCTATCCCAGGGGTCGTAGCAGAGGCTACAAAGAAGAGGACAGAGAAAAACCAGACAAAGGGAGAAAGAAAAGATTTGGGGCTTCAGGAACCATGGGCTCGTATGGCCACTCACCAGCAGCTGCCCAGCTCAAAATGTCATGATTCCCAGTTTGCCAGGACTGACATTACCTTTGGTATTCCAGGGAGCCAGGCAGCTAAATAAGGATGAAAAATTCACAGGGGGAGAGGAAAGAGTGACGAGCCAAGTGATGTTAACTGCTCGATATGTTTTGGTCTTTCTCGTGGCACGGAGGGTCCAAGAGTGACCCAGCTGGGCAAGGGGCATGTGTTTCATACCTTGGGGTTTTTCCCCCATAAAGATGAAGACATGAGAAAATGGGCTGACAGCAAAGCTCCCTTATCACTCTCTCTTCACCCCTCTCCTTCCCCTGTCCCCCCATCCTGAGGCTATCTGGGGACATTCATATCCAAAAATACACGGGCACATTAAATAAAAAATAACGAATCCTGAGGATCCAGTATCATTCATCAAAGAGACAGCCCTCGCTCTTTCTGATGACAATGGTGCTAATCTTATCCCCTGGCTGCTGCCCAGAAGTGACATAATGCTTAAAAATGTGTGTTTGTTTTAGAGGCTATTTACCACAGGAGGGGAGGGGGGGAGAGATGGGAAGGCAGGAAAGGAGCTGGATTTGTGGGCACCGCCGAGCGGATCCTCGGTCTATCGCAGTCCATTTGCACAGCTCTGTGTCACTTTTAGATCCATCGATACAGAGGGGAGCAAAAGACTTCTTGAGCAAAGGACTTTAAGCTCTTTTCGATCCCTTTGGAGCTGAATATGCATGAGCAAGAGTTAAGAACACAAATGTTAAGGAAAGCACCTCTTCAATACCTGGACTGAGGTGACCCCGTTTAGCACCAAACAGAGATCAGCTCTTTTACTCATCTTTTATTTCAAGACTGATTTGATTTCTTCAGCATGAACTCTGGAGTGATTTAAAAGCAACGGGACCTGCTCTTTCAGCATCGCTCTGATAAAAATAAGTGGTTAACTGAAGAGACATCGATCTGCATGAGCTTCGGTCTAAATTAAGAACACTCCCATCAGAAACCCCAACTGCAGACATGCTGTACTCATGCAAAGCAAAGCCAGATTCCTAATAGGAAAATTACTTCAGCATCTTACCAGGTTAAGCCATGCCACTATAAAGCCTTCCTGCCAAATATAGGCCCCTCATCCAGATCTGTTGGAGGCAGCGTAGTCAAACCGGTTGTTAAAATCACAGCCAGCTCCCCAAACGCTTGTCAAAGGCTCATTGCAGAGCACCCAGGTCCCTCCTGGCCCCAACATGGAGCTTTCCAAGATGCTCATCTTGGAGAGAATGAGAAAACTCAGTCCCTTAGAAACAGATCTGAATTTTACATATATTTATACACACGAGCACACACACATATATATATCTCTATATACACACATATATACATAGTGCCACCATGAGACACGGCACCATGGGTAGTCTGTAGTTTCAGGGTCCATTGAACAAGAAATGAGGTTTGCACTATTTATCCTGAAATAGATATGTAGGAACTGAGAAACCGAGTGAAACGACTTAAAATCATGGTTCTAAATACACATTTCATGCAGATTTTACTAATCCACTGTTTCTTAATTAGTAACACGTGAAAACAGAGGAGGCTATTTTGAACTTTCACAACACAGTAGATTAATCACCATTACGTAGTGATTTAAACCCCCAATGCATTTGCAAACAATAAATACTCAGAAAGCATGAAGTGACAGCCTGATTAGATCTAAAGTAAATATATTTCATTTAGTGCTTCACTGTCGTGATAGGAGGAAAAAGAGACCCCACACAGAGCTGCACCAAAGCACGTTGGCTCCCCAGGCAAACACACCACCTCCCCTCCCCAGCTCTGGCAGTTCCCTTTGCTCATCAGAGGAACAGCCACCAAGGGGTGACGAGTTGTCCTTCACAATGAGATGCTCGACATGGTGTTCTTGTAAAGAGGTGTATCTGGGTGGAAAACCTGACCTGTAGAAAGCCTGAGACTGAGTCTGATCTGGGTGAAGTGCTGGGAGTACAAAGGCAAGGAGAGCAGGATGTAACAGCACTAAAAAGAGAACCCATTCCCTGTCTCTAGCATTCACCAGCCCCCTGCACAGCATCTCCATCAGTACACGACACATCAGGACACAAATGAACATGAAAAACCTAATCCCAATAATACCTGACTTCTAATCACAGAGGGCCAATGTACTGGGGTTTATCCTTTTAGGAGGGGTATTTGTCATTAGGAGGAGTGTTTTCCACTATGAATTTCATTGAAAAAGCACAATGAAAGGTTGGTAGTGAGTGAGCCAAATTCTCCAGTTACAATCTTAGCAAGATTGATAGCCAGCCTCATTGTCCTAGGCTCCGTAAAGAGAAACGGGCTGGATAAATCCTGACTTGTTCCCTGATCCTTCCATTGCCTTTCAGAACACTTCTGCCTGGCTTTGTCCAAATAGACTGATATGACATGTAAGAATTACTTTTTTATTCTTTGAATGCTTTGTGTAAAGATTTGTTCTGCAAATCTGGCTTAAAAGTAGGACAGAAGAAAAGTATAATCCATCCTTCAAAGAATAGAAGTCAATCCCTGAATCCAGCCACTTTTAGGTACTCAGGCCCTAGAAGGTTACAGAAGGCCAGCTTAACACACAAAATCTCCCTAGAACACTAATCAGTGCCTAGCAATTTGACAAGATAAAAATTTGATAACACATCAGCTGGTTGTGATTGCCCAGGGAGAAACATCTCCTTCATAATAATCTTATTATAGGCGAGCAGCTCTATTTTTTGAGCCTATTCTTCGCGGGGAGTAATTTATTTTTATGGCTGGCAAAAGGAAATAAATTCCTCAGAAATGGCTCCTCGGTGAATCGAGGTCTGTGCAGCTCATTTTACGTTTATAGATAAGCAAAAGGTCAATTGAATGCTATGTCTTTTATGGCACGGTTTGCTAAGCCTTCGTGTAACAGGAAGAGATAACACAACCGCTCCAACGCTCCCCTCCAGGAGCCCCGGCTGAGGGGAGCCTTCTGTTTTGTGAGGTTGGAGCGAGACATGGAAGATTGGTCACTTGTCACGGGGTATTTGTCTTGCTCGTGAGGTTTAATAGAGTGCGCAGGACGGGACAGAGTAGGTATTGCTGATGTGAAGGCGAGGAATGTGCTGGGACCCTCCAGTATTTCATGGTTCTCATCATGCATAGATACACCCAGTAGCATTAACTTATTAGAGAGTGTTTGCTGTGGAGTTTCCATCCCTGACCAAAAGAAGCTGGAAGCATATTCCCTCTCATGTACATTTGATTTAAAGCTTGGATCCTTACAGCACTACCTGGCTCCAGTTTTACCTGCTGGGAGTCACCCTGCTGAGTTACATCTCACCCTTTTCTCACTCTGCCTTTTCTTGTGCTGTGCTTGGCATGACAGGGGCTGTGATCTCAACTGACCTTTAAGAGAAAAGATTAGGGTGAAAATGGCTAATGCAGCAAAACCTCACAGCATGTTACTGCACTTGCTGGAGAAAAAAAACCTTCCAGAACCAGTTTCTGGTAAGAGAGGCTCCTGTGAACACCTAGCAGCACGTTCCTGACATTCTGAGTGTGTTCACTGGCACAGAGGGCAGCGGCTGCCAGAGCCTGGTATTTCCAGGCTGTGCTGTGCTTTCCTTGAGGATATGAAACAAAAATATATGCTGATCAGATCTAAACAGTTGCTCATTACATATGCACAGCTCTCATTCCACTTTCACCCTATTTCCTTTCAGGAATCCTTGCTATGAGCCTTCTCCTCTGCCCTCGAGTTCTCTTCTCTTTAGAGTTGCCTCCTCCTCTTCAGGCAGCAGCCCCGTGGCCTGCAGAGAAGGGCACGGCCTATTAGTGCCCACCAAATCCTCTGATCCAGTGTTTGTCCCAGCCCAGCTGGAGAAACAGCACAGAGAAAAAGCTCTCATACATTATTGGAGAGTTAATAAACCCATCAGTGCATATTTTCTGCATGATCTTGCTGCAGTGCTGAAAAAGCAAGTCCCAACCATCTCTTTCAGAAGTTCTGCCAGTTTGATAGACACGATGATTCTCTTGCTAATAAAACTGTTTGAGGAAGACAAGCCTTGTGCTTCCACCTTTGCTCTGATGGATTTGACCGCATGCTCCTGCGTCTACAGAGACACAGGGAGAGCAAATGAACTATGACTGAGCCCCCATTTCTGAACAAATAACACTCTCAGCTCACTTTTGATGCAGTTAAATATCTTTACTGGGTATTTAAAGCTAATCAGAGGGAGCATTACTCAGACAGCTTTTCTGCTGTCCCAGAAGTTCTATTGCATTTGCGTGTGTACTGTCCACCGGGCTCAGCATCTGCACTCTGTACCTTTCCTAATCTCATTTATTGTTTGATATCTGAATTATGTGCCAGCTATGCCGTTAAAATGAGCTCTTCGAAATAACCTTTTCCTCATCCACTGAAGCAGTTACAATTCCCTGACATAACTCATCTAATCACCACCTCAATGAGCAGGGCTTAATCTAAATGCATGTACTGAGCACCTGCCACATGTACTCTTCATTTATCTTACACGGCTTTACATTAAAATCTAGCGTGGACCTTTGATACATTATAGATGACTGTATCAGGCTGTACACGGTGTAAATTAGGAGCAGCCACTCAAAGGACATTACAATTATCTCCTCGCCGATACGTAGCTTTAATTAAGCTACTGCCACCTTGAGGGATTAGCAATCAGATCCCAGCCCGTATATGGCAAGAACACGAAATGCAAAAGCCCTGATTATTTTGGCACCCTCAGAGCACTTGAGCTGTAAAAATTAAAATGCCTTGGAAGGAAGAGCCTGTTGGAGCTGAGGGATTGTGTTACCTGCCAATGCAACCCACTGCACACTCACTGCACTCCAGAAACGTCCCCGACACAAGCCTGAATTTTTCAGCAGGGGAAGAGCAGACGGAGTTCACTGTTGACTTGGCTAAGTTGGCTGTTTTTCACACAAGAGGTAACTGGAAGTTCAGCCTCTTTTTTTTTTTTTCCCCTCTCTATTTTTTCCTCTTTTGTCTGTTTTAAAGATAGTCTGTGACAGAGTTTAGCTTGTCTAATCTCTTAAAGATTTTTCTATACATCTTATATTCCTCTCTTGTCTTACCAAGAAGGGCTCGTTTCCTCCGGGAACAGAAATGGTTGAGGTCTAATGGACTTGTTTTTCCAACTTCCAGCCAGTTTTTCCAGAGAAGCAGCAGCCTGGCTGCAGTCTCCGTATCTGCAGCAGGGCTGCAGATTGCACTGCAATTTTCCAATTCTGCCCTTAGGATAATGACTGTGAGTCATGGTAACAGGCTTCCCTGGTGCACATGTGGAACTGAAAACTCCAACCGAAAACCAAGCCCACAAAAGCCTCCAAAGGTTTTTAAAAAGGCTGAATGTCCATGGCAAGTCCTTCACTACACTCATGTCACTGAAGCTGTTGTACCACCAAAGTGGTGGATTTTAGGCTGCATGTTGACATAAACACACACTTTTATACACCACCTTGAAGGGCACAGATGAATATCTTGGTTGTAGTTCCAGCTCCAGCCCCTGGTCCCTACAGGCTCTCTGCAAACGAGGATTTGAGGCTGCCCATCAGCCATGTCAGGTTGGAGAGACCATTCTGTTCTGGAAAGGCATTTCAAAATAGGTCGTAAAGTGCAACTGCTCAGTGTAACATCCATGAATTCACCTTCAGAGAGGGCACCTCATGGTACTGTCCAACAGATCTTCCCTGAAGATCCCATCCCAAAACACAGACTACACTTTCATTTCCCTAGAAACGTTCTCTATAAAAGGGAATATTGCATGGACCTGCTTATTTGGGAACATGCTAACAGCAGTTCTGACAAACAATCCCAATACAAATGATATATGTCTCTAGATATATAGAATAAATCTTAGAAGGGCAAGAGGTAAACCAAAACATAAACGATAGAAGGCAATCAGTAGTAAATCAGAAGAAAGAAGAAAAAAAAGAAAAAAACCAAAACATAAACCCACCAAAAACCCCAGGACATTTCTTAGCTGTGGATCTCTATGTAAATATTACTGTACTGATGATCAGCCAGCCTCTGTGGCATTGCTGAAAATTAAACATAACCCCAGTGATGCTAATGACTTTCTGTTAATTTCCAGTAGTACCACAAGATTTAAAACCTCCTTTCTCACATCAGTGACTACATGTACCTCTCGTCACTGGGAAAACCAAGGATGGACTCCTCCCAAAATAAATGGAGCAGAAAAAACATGGGTTTCAACAGGGTCATCTCTGTATTTTCCAATGTATACATGAATTCATAAAGGCAACAAACCAGACTATCTTTTTAATTTTCCTATATAATAAATGCAATAAAAGTATCTTTCTTGCCTTATGAATATTTGAATTCCATAAAAGAGAGAATATTAAAAAGGAGGAGAAACTGGAGACAAAGCTGTGTTATTTTGACAAAAGCAGCTCTTACAATGATTGCCAAAATTGAAGTCAGCAAATACTATACATAAACAAGCTGAATACACTTCCACCTTCTCTAAGTAGACATCTGGACACACATCACAGAGACATTAACATCGCCAGATGTGCAGAAATCTCTAAATTTAGTTCAGGATAAGGGGGTTTTTGTTGTTGTTTTGGGGTGGGCTATTTTTTTTAATTTTGCTCTTTTTCAAAAAGCTCATTTGCTTTGCTTAGGAAGTAGAAAAGAAGGCTCTGAAAGGTTTCTGAACTGAGTGGTTGTCAGATGCCCAGCATAAATCAAACCTGACAGGACAACAGGGAATGCTGATTTAACTCCCCCCAGCACCAGCTCCTACTCAGATCAATATAAATTTCCAAACGTTTAGAATAAATGTAAGTAAAATTGTTCCAGTACCATAAACATTCCTTTCATTGTTTTTTCCCCCTCTTCTTTTTCCCCAGATGCCATTTGGATGGGGCTCTGCAAGCCCTCCTCCATTTGACACTCCGCTTCCCCGAGCCGGCTGTCAGTGTGTGATTAATGGTTCAGATCCTGCACACCACATTTGCCAAAGACACGAAATACTCTCTGCAGCTCTGACTTTGCAAGGCACATTCTCCCTCCTCCCATAAGCTGCTGCAGTCCCACAGTATATTTTCATGCTTTGCTTTCCATGGGACCTGTGAAATTTCTCCCCAGCAGTCAAGCCACAAGCTGAAGTTTTTCATGGCAGGTGGCCCAAATTTTTTATTGTTTAAGCTGCACCATGATGTGGATGGAACCACATTGGTCACATCTTGTACATCAGTGTTACATACATTAAAAAAAAGATAACGTTCCCATGGTGCTGGAGTTTATCTTGAAATTGTAAATGGAAAATGAATGTGTGTTTGTGCGTTTAGAATTGTCTTTATGTACAGAAAAAAAATATAGAGTTATGCTCAGACTCCGGGGATTTTCATCCAAGGCTTTTCCTTCAGGCAGCAATCTCGTAACGGAGATTAATCAGAGTCCTTGGAAACAATAGTTCAGAGGGCAGGTGAAGAAGAGCTGTGCACATCTGCTGAACTGAACCCAACCAATAATCCAGTCCAGGTTTCCATGAGATACCTTCCCAGTCAGGTCAGAAGCATGAAGTTTGGGAACTTTTTTCTCCTTTTTTTTTTTTTTTTTTGTTTTTTGTAATTTTTTTTTTTTTTTTGCATAATCTCATTCTTTTTTGAAATATTTTGCATAAGTTTTAGCTTTTCAAGCAAGAGAACTGAAAGTAATAGTGTCCTGGATCTCTGATTTTATAAGTAAATAATATATTTAGTCTGTGACTTCAGAAAAGTTGCTTGACCTACTTGTGCCTCATTCAACCTAACTGTAAAACTGGATGAAACCCAGGGCTGCAAAACTCCCTAAATGCTGTAGTGANCAATGATTTTTACTTCTGGATTCATGCACTTCTCTAAAGTATATTCTGTTCCATCAAGTCAGACAACCTAGTGAAGAAGTCCAGCTGGAATAAGCTTTGGAGCTTAATAGGTGCTGCCTGGCTTGACATAAAAGGGACTGAACTCCACAAAAAGTTCCAAACATCGATTACACTACAATAATTTCAGCTAGGACCTTCACAGGATTTCTATAATTGTGTAGACACAAAAAAAGCCAATAATTCCCTGGAAAGCTAGGCAGAGAGGAAGATTGTGGCACAGAAAAGGGAGAAGTCATTGATTTTTCTTTTTCTTCCTCATTGTCATGCCTCATAACTTTGAAGAAAACAAAAATCTGAAGGTCTGATCTGTGCCATGAAGCTCGTTCCAGTGTGAGCATTTAAAGGCAGCAGGCTCACAAACATTTAACACTAACAAAATTAAGCACAGCCCCATCCTCACACTACTCAAACAGCTGGATTAAATTCTGTTCCATGCTTGACAGAGAACATCTTGAGTCTGTTCTGTCCTTGAATTTTCACTAATTGTGAAGTTTTCTAGGAACAAGTGTGAGGAGGACCTAATGTCTCCAAGCCAGAAAAATCAAGGAGCTGCCACTGAAAATGTGTATATTCAGCTCTCATTTACCTCTTTGAGCCCTTCTGGGCCTCTATTTTGCATGAGCAGGTTTTACTGACTGCTACAGAAGTACCTCAAAGAAAAACTGCAGCTCTGAAAGATATTCCACTGAAAACCTAGAGCAGGTTTTTCCTGTAACAAAACAAAACGAAACAAACCCACAGCTAAAGAACCTTAAATTTACCAAGCAGCAGATTGCAAATATGTAAAAAGAGCACATGTCTACACAAATCTTTGTTTTTGGTGTGGAACTCGTTGCCACATAACATTTTACAGAGCAAAGCAGTGCGGGTTGCAATTCCTGGCACTTTGCTATGAAATAAATCAAACGCTATTTATTTTCTGAATGTCCATAGTTTTCATCAACCCTTTGGTGGCCTGAGCCAGTTCAGCCATCTCAAAAAACAATGACAGGAATGCTGCAAAGTTCCAGCCCTCCCTGCAGTCTTTTCCACCCTCCAGTTCCAGAAACTCACCTAGACTAAATGTTTACAGGATAGAAGAGCTGTCAGACACTTACCCTTTGCCATCTGGCAGTAATTTGCACCCCCCCAAAATAATCTCTTTTTGGGAGTTCAAACACCAAGTTCAAAGGAAAACCTAAGAATAAACAACATATTTCACCTGGTATTGAAACCCCAAGAGAATTTCAGCATTACCTGATTTCATCTTGAAACCATAAATCTCCCCAGGTTTACACCAAGGTTCAGGACTTGGTTGGGACAAACTGAGGCTTTTCACAGATTTTTCACACCGACTTCACATGATCCTCATCAACAGCACTGATGGGTTTTTCAGAAGGAGAAAACAGACCTGAAAATCCCAGCTTTTGAGGACATGTCTAGTTTAAATCTCAGCCTACATTTGAACTGTTTCTATTCATCTTTTTTGCCTGTAACGGGCTAAGACAAATCAGTTCGTGTTCAAGAGCACAGCACGGTATGAGGATGAATGAAGATGCATCTTAGGGGGCAGATACCACCCCCCTGCAACTCACAGTGGGAATGCAAGCATTAAAGTAGCCAGCACCTTTTAAAGAATTACAGTTCATTTTCAGTTCATTCAGAAGATTAAATATATCAAAGATAAAAATTCTTACAAGAAAGCCCAAACCCTAAAATCCCAGCCTTCCTGCATGTGCCATTTTATTCTTCATTAGTACCTGCACTCCTGAAGTTCTAATTAGAGATGTTACAGATCTTTGAGAAGGACTGATCCTCAGTGTGTTAGATGGCCAAAGTTTGAGGTGTGAATGCCCTCTAGGACACTTAATCTTGAAAATCTAAAATCCAAACTTTACAGGTTTTTTGGGTTTTTTTCTAAGCAAACTGCTGCTCTGTAATCTACCCACCATTCCCAGCTATTAAGAGTTTACAAATACTTTCATTTTATATCACGAAAAGGCACTGTGAGGACAAAAACACTCCTAATGGTTTATTAATATTCACATCACTTGACATTTGTGCAGAAGCATTGTCCTAAGCTAACAGAACACGATCAAGTTTAACCTCGTGATTTTACGCTTTTAGCAAGCGAACAACTTTAATGTTTTTAAGCCCTTATCAACTGCTCTTCAGTCCCTGCCTTTAGAGCATAATTTCCATCAAATGCTGCTGCAAATGTCCTCCAGGTGACCTTGAAATGAATCAGAATATGCAGAGAATCCATTTCGAGGAGCACAACAACTTGTTTCGTACTCAAGGAAAACAGACATCAAAACCAAAGAGGATTATCTGAGGCTGCCTGGGGAGGGTGATGCCTCAGTCACCTCCTACTAACCAATTTCATTAAAAACATGACACAGTGCAGAATAACACCACTGAAATAAGTGCCCCGTCCTACACGCTTTGAAGGAGAAAGAGCAGTCAGCTGTGTCACATGTATCAAACAAAGAATCTGAAGGTGTTTTTTTCAGGAAACAGGAGCCTCGGGGGATTAGAAAGAGAAACGGAGTATTTCCCATATGTGTTCCTAACCTCCTTGTTGAGCAGATCCGTATCAATAAAACCTGTCTTCCAAGTTCTGGCTACTTAAAATTAGCTCTATAAGCCTTGTCTCTAAAGCCCCAGCAATTAGGAATACAGGCCTGATTGGCATCTACTCATTGATATGCTTAGCAAACGAAGCCAGAGTTGAACCATTGTGGAACAGTGGTAGAATTGTTGTTTCTGTGGCTTCCTCCTGCTTAGGCTTCAGTTTATCTTGGAAGGAGGAAAAACAATTAAAGGAGGTCTTTATATAAGCAGTTATCAGCCCACACTTTCTGCTGCAGCAGAACCACCAGGAAAATCAACCCCAGGCAGTGCTGGTCCTGGTGACAAGGAAAAGAACATTGACTATTGCATTCTGTGCAATGAGCTCTGCTCTCATTAACGTGGCTCCCCAATGCTCCCTCCTAAGACAGCTGAAACAGCAGCACAGCCTGAAGATTACAGAACAAGACCGTAACAAAAATGCTCTCTACTTTCTTACAGGGGTCTGAATCATTAGCACAAACAAAGACATTTTAGGGCCACGTTTACCTTTTGAGTTAGTTTTAAGTTATAGTGGTATATTCTGTTTGTTGTTCTTTGGACACACAATATCATCATACCCTGTCTTTTCCCTCATGTTTAAGTCCTGAAAACTTGAGAGGTAGATAGGTGTGGGGGGTTTTCTCATCCTTCATAGATTTTTAGGCCAGAAGGAAATGTGTTCATAGAATCACAGAGTCACAGAATGGTTTGGGTTGGAAAGGACCTTAAAGATCATCTTGTTTCAACCCCCTGCCATGGGCAGAGACACCTTCCACTAGACCAGGTTGCTCAGAGCCCCATCCAGCCTGGCCTTGAACATCTCCACGGATAAGGAGTCCACAATCTCTCTGGACAACCTGTTCCAGTGCCTCACCACCCTCACAGTAAAGAATCTCCTCCTAATATTTAATCTAAATTACCCTACTTCAGCTTAAGGCCTCTCCCCCTTGTCCTATCTCTGCATGCCCATGAGAAAAGTCCCTCTCCAGCCCCTGTTCTCTTGGTTTCTTGCAGAACAGAAGTCAGCAAACTCCACCCGGTCATTTCTCTATCAAAGTCACAGCTGCTGTTCAAGGCTGTATTTTACATGGAGGAGGAAAACCCACAAGGAGAGCTGGGTGAGTTGTTAGTTACCTTCAGTGTCAAAAATAGCAGAGCTCGACTTCAGGCAGCTTTACCTTCCTACCACTGGATCTCCTTACACGCTTTACTTACCACCTCCAGATTAATGGAGCTGTCTACTATCTATTAGTGGATCAAATCACCTCTTAACCTCCTCTTCAATAAACTGAATGGATTGAAGGAAAGGAGACATTTAGCTCTCTCAAAAGGGTGTGAAAGAACACCAGTCCTTCCTCATCCCCAGCACAGCGGTGATGGAGGAGATGTGATCAGCGGCAGGCACTGTACCAGTCCCCAGGGGCAATGAATTCATTCTAGGTAGGTTGGGAAGTTGAGAAAAATATGGATTTAACTGGAAAATTTATGGTCAGCTATTGAAGATTCCTTCCTTTAGTTGGCTCCTGGTATAATACCGCCTTTGATATTTCTCAGCGTTTGAAAGGCTTTTCCAGCAAATGCAGGAACAACGGGGCTTTTGGTTTTCTTTTTTTACACAATCCACATTCATTTAAAAAAAAATAATCAAAAATAACGCACAAGCATCACAAAAGTATCCCAAAAAAAAATCCTTTTTTTCAATCCATTCCAGTAACCCATAGAACCACATCAAGCAATTGGTAATTATGCCACGCACATTATAATAGAAATGCACTGTTTATCATCCAAAGAGCCCAGAGCAACAGCTTCCCTTAGACTTGAGGGGGACTAAACCCCACTCACTTGCTAAAATTGCAAGCAGTTGGCTGGCCTATAAGCCACCTGCAGCTCAGCTGTGCATAAGTCTAGGGGCTGTTACTGTATTTTTACACAAATATACTCACAAAACCCCAGAATATCTAATATGAAATCACCTTTCAAGGCAAAGAAAACAAAAAATTATGATATTATTACTGTACTCTGATATTAATAGCATCTTGGAGAGCCTAGATGTCTCATGATTGTTTTGAATACTGGTGAATCCAAGAGAACAGGCTGGTTTCCAAGTATTTTCCCATTTCTCTTCTATGATTGGCATGAGCGAGACCAATTGCCAGCTTCAGAACTAACCTCACAATTTACTTATAAGATTTCGCCACCATTGTAAACACAGCTGAGAACAGATTATCAGAATTAATAATCAAGTTCCTGGTATATGAATATGCATACAGTTTTTATTGCTTTAATATTCCAGTCTTATCATTCCCCGAATCCCAGAAAATTTCTGCCAGTGAACATGTTCATTCAAGTGCCTGCAGAGAGCCAGCATGCAAGGGGCATGAGAACTGGTGAAATAAACGAGTTTAGAAGGAGGAACAGGGCAAAAACAAAACCAGCTCGCTTGTTGAGCACTCGTCTCACCATTTTCCCTCCACTTGTCCCAAAGTATTTATCACATTCCTCAACTTTATAAGAGAAACTCAAAACCTGTAACATCATCAAATGTAGCAGAAGGGGGAGAGAAAAGCAGGAGGTAGAAGACGTCTCAGCACTTTCTGATTTGCTGCAAGACAGGGTTGCTTCTGAGGAATAATGAGTACATCCTGCTCAAAGATGAGACTCATCACGATTGTTACCTTTAATAACCCAGATTCCTCAGAAGAGCCCTCAGTGCTGAGGATGAGGCTGTGAGCTGGCAGCTTGAATTATTCATGAGGGCTGGTGGAAAACAATCATCTGCTCTGGCATTAATGGTCTGTAAAGAGTTGCTTTTGACAAAACCATTTAACACCAGCAATAAAATAAATAAATTAATAAGGGGGAGGGGGAGAAGGGGAGCATAATAATGATAATAATAATGATGTACTGATGTAAGCCAGCATGGAAAATATTGGTGTCTTAGACTGCAGATCACGGGCTCTTCCATCTCATCAGGGAGGAAAGGAGAAAGGGGAAGAAAAAAAAACCAAAACAAAACAAAGAAACAAACTAATACATCTTACTCCCAAATGGTGAAATGCTGGAATAGAAACTTGGGTTGGAGTTGGACAAACAGCAAAACATGCAGAGGCCAAAGGAAGATATTATAAGTAATTAAATCTCTGCTCTGAGCAGGGAGCGAGGCATGGAAAATTTGGAAAGGTTTCCTTAGGTCTTTTTTTATGCAGCATCAGGAAAAAGATCCATAAGGTGAATGACAACAGATCTTCTGGCTCCACCTCTACCATAGTCTTGGTAGATTTCCATGGCTGATTTCTACATGTAAGAATGACACTCGTTCTCTCCTTGCTAAATAAAGAAATTAAACTTGCATAACACACAGGAGACTTGAGAATTTAAAGCCCAGGTAACAGAGATTTTTAAGCAAAGGATTCTTCATTACAGACTTCACTAGAGTAGATTATGTCTGTCATATCCTCTTCACAGCATCTTACAGAAAAGCATCTTTGGACAAGGAAATTATTTTGCACCGTTTTCTTCTATTCTGCACATTCCAACCCATTTAGGAAGTGTGGCTTTTTCAAAAGAAAAAAAAATAGTAGTACTTGGCAGAATTATTGTGGCCCTTGAGTTGTTTGACTCTTGTCAGGAAATCATGTCAGTATAAATTCTCATTTTAATCTGTGTAAAACAGATTACCTCTGCAATTGGGAGGTAAGATTCCAACAAGACCAATAAAATAAATATTAAACATTTTCTCGGCTAATGAAATCAGTCTACACGCTGCTCGTGTCACATTTCATTTATTTCCAGTAAGATTTGCTTTGTAAAAAGAGAGAAAATAGATCAGAAATATTTGTGCTCTCTGTTTAATGATAAAACCACTGACATGGGAACTGTTCAGATGTTCATCAGCAAAACTTTTTTCTGGGTTCAGGAATCAAAAGCCAAAGTCTCTGGTCTCCCCAGAGCAGGGCTGATTTGAGTTGTCATCCATGAGGACACCTCCAGTGGCAAGGGCTCCAACACCTCCTCAGCTTATTTCTCGCATTTTCCAGATTTCTGATCCATCTTCTTGCCTTTTTCTAAGTCACCTGATCCACAAGCAAAAATCTCATTCAGCATCCCAAATGCTACAGCAAGTAGCCGCGATAATAAATTGCAGCATTTACATCGGGTCATTTGCACCACAGGGTGAATTATAAATAAGTGGCTCTCCAAGCCTTGCTCCACCAGCCCCGGATCCAGTAAAGCTTTCCAGTATGCAGCTAATTTAACAGGCTATTTTTCATCGCCAGCCAGGCAAAGCAATTGAACACATGCTCAATTTCAAGCACACACCTAAAACTTACTGCTTCCGGTGAGACTAAAGCATTTATTGTGTTTTGATGAACCAAGCTGTTATGCACAGATCGAGCCAGCAGGATTATACACGTTCTAAAGTCATACACCTGTTAAGTGCTTTATTGGACTGAGGGCATAATTAGTGCAAAATGTAGCTATATTTATTTAATTACAAACAGGACTAAAGACTAAAATTATTTTTAAAAGAGCGGGATATTTCCAGAGGCCAACTGTGAAACCAACTCGTATTCCAAGATCTAATTCTGCATCCTCTTTGAATCCGAAGGGAGACAAAACAACCGCTGTGTTTTTCTCAGTCCCACAGAAATCATACTTGAATCAAATTATCTTTTGTATTTATCAGCTAAATAATTCTGTCAACTGTCCAACAACTGCAGCAGCCCCAGGAGCTTTTGTAAACTAGCTGATGAATGATTGGTTAAATAAATCTGCTACAATTATTCTGGTAATGAAAAACAAAAACGACAGCATGTCTTCTCTAACACAAGCTAAATCCCATTTGCTGCTTTTTGGTAATGGGATATGTTGTGTTTCTTTAACGGTGAGGATTTACATTTGTGGTTAATTGCAAAGCACAAAATAGCTAAAGAATCTTTTTTTTTTTTTTTTGAGATAGGTTCTTAAAAAGCCAACATTCATATTGTCCAGGCTTATCATAATGTAACATCTGACTTAATGAAACTCAAGAGTGACTCAAGCATCTCTGAATTTATAGACATTTTGTGCGTTAAGAAACAGACATGAGCTCAGACTTCGACCATAATGAATAGGAGCAAGAGCATGAACAAACAGCTATTTATATGAGGGCAGCGTCCCCACAAAAAGCTACAAGGTCCCTGGGTCAAACTCTCAGCTGATGTAAATGCCTCTTTGCATTTTATAAGAAATATGTTTTAATAAAAAGCACAGCAAGGTGTCAAAACGGAGCCAAACAACTCATCTTTTCCATAATCCTTCCATAATCCATCTATAACCTGTCTCAGTCACGTGTCTGCCAGAGACACAAAAAACCAGCAAGTCTTTCATCCTACTGAAATAAATTTCTGATAAGGCCTGAATGACCGACCATGAGCAAGCAAAGAATTGATGTGCTCCTGCCATTCCAGTATCACAAAATCTGTGTTCAGTCATCAAGTCAAAGAGGTTCATCTCAGGGAAAGCTGTTGTTTATCCATTGTCTGGGATGGATGGCACAGTTTAGACATTTTTCAGTTGTTAGAAAAAGAACATGAAAGAAAGAAATTACTTGGGCTTTTGTGTGGAGCTGGGTCTTCTCTAAGAATTATCTACACAGATATCGATCCTCTGCGTGGGGAAAAAATTTTGTTGATACTTTTCTTCTTTTCTTTTTGTGAGGCAGGCCCAAATCCACCAGAGTCTTTGCAGATCTTTGAATCCAGAAGGAAAGGTATCCAGGATTGCTTGCATGTGTTCTGACCCATGTTTCGATCCACCATTTGAAACTCTGTGTTCTGCAAGTGTTTTCACAAGCCAGGCTGTATTTAAATAAACAGCAGAAAACAAGATTCATGGGCTAGTTTATCTTCATTTTAAAACTGAAATTATTTATCAAGAGAAGAAAGCTCACCCGCAGTTTAGAAAATCTATGCAGGAGGAATAAAGAAATAAGGCATAAGCAATGGTTGACTGAATTCCTGTTGAAGGGATAAGGGAATTCAGACCTGCTATGTGAATAAGAAATCACAGAATTCTTTTACAAGCAGAACAGGCTTTGAAGTTTGCTCAAACACACTTGCCTGGCAATTTTGGATAGGCGGCAATCCATAAAAAGCATGGGTTCTTAAGTCACGATCTGATCACAGGCAACTCATGGAGTGAGAAATCCCTGGATGAATGCCACACAGGTGTACTTAATTCATGAGCAGGTGATGTTATTTGGTCTATAAAGTGCTCAGGAAAATCTTAGTTGGCAATCCTACAGTCCTCGAGGAATAAATTTGTTTATTTGTTTCAGTTTGTGGACAGTTGCATTTACTTGCCGCAAGCATTGCAATACCATGGACAGAGCACTTACATTTAGAAAAATGGGGGAAAAAGGTTGGTTGCAGTCCAAACAAACTGCTCAGTTCTTCCCATACTCTGTTGTGACTCTGGGAATATTAACATCACAAGTAAGAGCTGAAGCAGTGTTATTTTGCCACCACCAGTAAAATTGTGGCCACATTTTCCCTTTTGGAAAGGAAAAGTTGTGCTTGACTTTGCTAGGGCTAGAACTGGAGGGAAACTCTAAGCCACAGACACAAAAACACTGAAGCACAGAGAGGAGCTGACAAAGTGTTCACAGCAGAGTCAAAGATGAGATGGGCTGAAGAATTCAAGCCTCTGTAATTCAATGTTAGAGAGGTAAAGATTCTGGCAGAAGCACAACCTCTAAAGGGAGCACATCATAAAACGAGCTACATAAGCGTGTTTATGTTAAAACGTGGAGACCTTTTTCTTCTTCAAATGATTAAAAAAAAAACCAGCTTAAATTTTAACACACACATATGGACGTGTTTGTGTATTGCTGTCCTTTCGTGGCTGCAATTTTTTTTCTGCTTCCAAGGATGATCAAGGTCAGTCTACAAGGTCTGGGGAACTTAATCAAATGCAAATTAAAACATGAACGCACAGAAGATCATAATATTCAATAAGGCAACTTTAGAAATAGAGTAAGTGAATTAGAGGGTTGAAGGCATAATTCATTTTCAATGGATAATGTAAAGCTACATGGGAAGGAAATGCTTGTGCATTTGCAAAGCCCAGAGTCAGCTCAGAATAAGAAACTGGATAGATGGATTTAGCAGGTAACACATAATGTTTCCCTGAGGTGACTAAATTTCCCTGAGAAATGAACCAATTCTTGCACCTGTGCTACAGGGTTATGAAACCCCGGGGAATGAAATACCCTGTCTAGAAGTTAAAATTTGTTATTGCATATGCAAGATTTAATTCATGAATATCTGTGCAGAGAGAACTGTTTTCCATATAAGTGCAGCTGTGTTCCGAGACAAGCATCCCAACGAAGAGAGAACAAACTCCAGCGAGTCTGGGAGAAGAATGTTCCCTCTGATGGCCTCCTGCTGACGCAAAGCCCTTGCAAGGATGGAAAAATCAAAGCATATCTGCACCTACAGCAAGAAACAAATACTAATGAGAGGCTAGTGAGTGATAGTGGTACAAGGTGATGTCTGTAAACTTGGCTGCTCCTGAATTCCCACATTATTTGTACACAAAAAATACCAAAAATGAGCAAGGACATAATGGTTAAAAAAAGTCTTGGAGCAACAGCTCATTGCCACCCCTAGAAAACAGGTAGAAAGTGAAATTTGTGGGCATTTGTTTCCTTTTTGGATGTTTTTAAAGTGAGGTATCTGATTTAACTGAGTTTGCAATCTCAGTTCTCTCACTTGCAGTTTTCCCACACATAAGATGGACACCCAATTCCTTACCAGCCCTTTATGGTATCTGCTGAGTGGTATGACAGAACAGAATAGAAATCTTTAAAATATGCATTTTGTGAGCATCAAAGGCTCTCTCTGCTTCAAAAAGGCATGAGCTTGTACCCCCACTGTACGAATATTTGAAGCCCTGAAAGAGCAGCCCTGCTCTGGTAGCTGCTCACATCTCTGACAGAGGATGCTGCTCACCCTCCTTTCAGGCTGAGCTCAGCACAGAGGACAAGCTGCTAAATCAGACCTTGGCAGATCCAGCCCCCCCAACAACTGTGATGCAGTTCAGTCCCTGGTGGCAGCAATCCATAAGTAGATCACAGTTGCTTTGTAAATTTGGCCCTCGTTAAAATGGGTGAATGCATAATCTCATGCTAATTCTTGCAGTAATTCCCTTGCACACAGCTTTCATATTTCTGGATAATTAGAAGAAAATGTAATCCATTCCTAGAGACACATTGCTCTCAGTGTTTCCTCTTCTTTAATAGAGATTTTGTAATTATACTTCCTTGGCAAACGGCCCAGCTCAGTGACCTTGTGTATTTTACCTGTAGGATAAGCAGCAACAGGAATGGAGCACAAACAGCCATTAGCATTACAGTCTGCATTTAAATATTTGGAGGAAAACAGGAGCTTGTTAGAGCAGGGCTGGCTTTTGTGAACACTCCACCACTGCCATCCCCAGCTATTTAACGTGTCATCAACACCACCAGATTTTCTTCTCGCCTTTGCTACTCAGCAATAATTAAATTGCCCGAATCAGAGCGCGCTAAACAGTACAAGCTCCCCTGATTTCAAGTAATCTTATTTCAGAAGCTTTCCACTTTAACTTGTTCTTTCTCCTGAATCCACTATCAGCACCAAGCCATTCCCGTTCCTCTTATAAACTTCAGTGAAGGAAAAGGTCTCCAGAGTGCTGAGGAACATAAAAATACATTAGAGGCCCAGAGTCAGGGATATCCTTTGTCTACCTTCACCACCTGAATACCCAGTTAATTTATTTTAGCATGGCATAAGCATCTATCTCCTTGCAGCCTGGGAACTACAGAAAAAAAACCCAAAACAACCTACTTTTTTGTTTAAATGAGATTAAAAACCTGAGGCATTCCATTGCCAAGCTTATGAAAGGAAAAGAAACACTTTCCACCTGTGAATCCATAAATACTTTGCACATAGTAATTCACCTTTGTATCCCCCCTGAACAACAGGTTAATATCATTTCACTCCTTTGGGACTGAAAAACCGAGGTGCAGAGAAGCTCGGTGATGGCTCAACATCACACAGCAGTTTAGTGTTGGAAGGGACAATACGACTGAGGCAGGAGAGCTATTGCAGTTCTTCCACCGAAGGGAGATGTGCAAGTTGGGAGTCTGATAGGCCACAGATTAACCCAGTTTTATCCTGGTGCAGCTGAGTGTTTTGGTGGAACACAGGATGGCAGCAAACATGACCAATGTCACACAGTTCTTAAGCTCTAACCTCATTCCTCAAAGGCAGAGCAGGAAGAGACCTGCAGATATCAGATCAGCTCTCAACTGCCTGTTTCCACTGTTCACAGCGTAATTAAATTATAAACAAAAGGAGCAGTTATTGATCAGGTTAAAATATTTCGCCAAGAGAGACGCTTGTTTTGAGCCAGGGCATCCTGAGAGATTTGCAACCCTCAACTGCAGCGATCAATCACAGCTCTGCACTGCAAAGCCCTAAAAAAACCTTTAATACATTGAAACTGTTACTGATAGACCCATTTGGAAAGAAAAGAAGGGGTGAGGGAAAAAAAAAAGTCAAACACTGACTTCTCCCTTCCCTTCTCCACTCAGAATCCACCTGAGGTCCACGAAACTTTCCTTTTCCCCTTTACATTATAAACCAAAATGACCTCCAAACCCCCAGTTTCCCCCTGGGTCAAGAAAGGGTTTTAACAAACACCATGGTAACATCTCCTGTGTTAAATCAAGGTTCAGGCACCAAACACACACAGGCAAAGCAGTCAGGAGAGAGCTTACGAGGTTAACAGCTGACAGCTGACTGGAATGGCATGAAGGTTAATTGCTATTTGCAAAGCACTTTTCAGGTCTCTTCAGATAAAAGGTTTTCTGTCTCCATTAAGAAACTTTGAAGCAAACTGCAACCAGTGAGTAATCAGTGCCCAGTACCTCAAAACGCTCGAGACAATCAGCTCCTAAATGCTGTCAGATGAGAAATATTTTGAAGGATAACAAGATGAGAAAACCCACTTCTTTTTTTTTTTTTTATGTGAACATTATAGAGTGCAGCCCTGAGATCTCGGGAAGAAATGCAGCCACCGCCTGTTCCATACCCCACAGCCAGGGATTCACCACCCCCAAGCACATGGAGCCCTGAAGGCCATTCCAGAGTGGTTTGCCCCACATTGACATCCTACAGAGGATGGATGTGACTTGCCTGGAGGGCAGGAACAAAGAACATTGAGAAGTGAAACCATCCCCGTCTCTCATCTCCCTGCCAGGTCGGCTGACAGTTCAGAGGTGCCACAAAGGGATGGGACAGTGGAAGAGGAATAAACCAGAAATATGAACGGGGAATGACCAGAGATGAGAGGAAAAGAGAAATGAAACAGCTCTTTGAAGCCAAACCCCATCTTTCTAGGGTAGCTACGCAGTCAGGATTACAGTGGAACAGGGGAACATCACTCAGTCTACACCAGTGTCAAAAAGCCCCTTTAGCTGCAAGGTGTTGTCATCTGTACTGTTTGTACACTCCGAGGAGAAGCATCCATTGATCAAGATAATCCCCTTTCTTGCTTGTGCTTTCAGCCTGTTCATTTTTTTCAGTGTCAGCAAGTTCTGTATGTATTGTTTGTAAGCCAAAAAGTGACAGCAGTTTGATCTTAGTTCACCCAATATGTGCTTGCCATGGGACATGTGGCTCCCATACACCAATTCATTTCATTAAGGAGCAGGAGCTGAGAGTCTGAGATGGTCCTGTGACCTCAATCCCAGGGAATTTTTTAAAAATTCTTCTCAAGGCTTGTTAACCAAAATAAATATTAAAAAAAAAATTAAAAAAGAAAAATAAAAGGTCCATGCTAGTTTGAGGAACAACTGATTACAGGCTTGGGTTGGTTTATTTTTGAAAAAGAAAAGCTTCTGAACTTGACCAATGCAAGTCTTTTCGTTGAATTAAAGTTTGGGAGAAAAGTTCTATTTATTGGTGTATGAGGGAAGATATATAAAACTAAATGCACATCCAGGGACAGGACTGTGAAAAGTCTGCATTCTCCCTAATATAATGAAAATCCGAGAAGTGTGACATGTTTGCAGATTATTTATTAACAGTAGGACAGAAGCTATTTTAGGCACACGTCTTTAGACCATTAACAGAGTAATTTACCCTCCAGAGTGCCCTTTCAGGAAACAGTAGGAACTAAGTAAACCCCATATATCATTCAGAACCAGGAACAATTCTCATTGTTTTTTTCCTAAATCTATTTCCTTTCCCAGAACTTTGTCACCATATGGTCAACAAGGAAGCAGCGTAACAGGATCTGATAAGATTGAATTATATATTTTAGCAAGCTTCAGGAGCTGAGGCAAGGCATTTAAATAAATCAGTTACAGAATTGGGACAAATTGTTTGGCACCTTATTAAATGGAAAAAAAAAACCAACACAAAAAGGTAAGGCTTCACATGTGCTCTAATTCATGAGGGGCTTCATAGACATGATAGCAATGAAGGGTCAGGCATAGTTGTTTCTCATGATAGCATGTTAAAAATGGCTCTTCCCTGAATATTTTTTGTTTTAATTCCTCCAAGAGAAGCAGGCCACAAACATGACATAACATACACCAAGGCCTGACAGCAGACAGGATGCGTTGCTGTTCTCCATCACTGCACGTGTTCGGTTTTGTGCTGCTCCAACAGCTGCGTCCTCTCTGTCCACACATCTTGTGTCAGATTAAAGAGAAATCAATCTGAGAAAGAACAAAAGTGCCCCCTCACACACAGATTGCACGTTGATGTGTGGGGTGTGGTGTGCAGAGGGGCAGCACGCTGTGTGTGCCGTGGGTTTGGAGCTGGAGATTAAATGGCCTCCACCTCCAGCAAGGCAAACTGGAAGAGTGAATGCAAAGCCCAGAGAAAAGCAAAACCAGAGCCTTTTTCAACAGGTTCTGGTAACATTAAGTGGGGGGAATAACGTGAACAAGAAGGAATTTGTGTTCTGGCTTTCTGCTCAGAGAGGTCTCCTTTGATATCTCAAAATGGGACCTCAGTAGGGTTTTTGGTGGGTTTTCTGCCCTCCAGGGATAAATGTCACACAGGGAAAGGAAACAAGTTGGTAGGTACATAACAATATTAAATTGTTTCTTCCACAGAGCCACTTCAGTATCTTTTTTCTACCCCAGCTCCATTTTGACACCATCCCTCTGTCAAGGCTACGACCATATTGACATCCTCAGTGTGATGACGTAAGACATATCAAAACATTTTGTGGAGATTGATGGTCACTTTGAAGCAGAAGAAAAGCATGAGAAGCCCATCCAAGTGCTCTTTTGCGTCTCCTACAACAAAGCTGCAAACTGATTTTAATTTTGTCAGAAGATGAATAAGATATTACAGCTGGCGCTGAGGTTTTGCAGTGTGGAAGTGGCCCTCACGCTTCACTGCAGGGCTCCAAAAGCCACCGTGAGCCTTCCAGGAGCCTGCAGGGAAATCCCTACAGATGTGGGACCCTCCTCAGCACCCAGGGGAGCACGTCAGTGGATTGAGGAAGAACTGGGTGATGTCAAACTAATGCATTTACCCGGGAATAGCATTCCACAGTCAGAAACTAATCCTGAAATGGTGTAAACTGCTGAACTGCTGCTAATTGGGCTTGTCCTCGCTTTGTCTCTGTAAGCCTCTCAAACTGTGCTTCCATTCCCATTTATCAGATGTTGGTCTTTCCAGCCCCTTGTATCTTTTTTAGAAAGCCTGCAAAGGGCCCTTCAGCTCTTGCTCTCAGCTCACTGGAATAATCTAAATTAAAAGGGCAGTGATCAGCTTTCCCAGCACCGTGTGCCCACACAAATTATCTCCTGTCCTTTCAGCTCCAAAGCCAGGGCTGCCTTACACTTACAGCCTTTTCTTTTCCCCACTGAAGGAATTTTTGGGCACTCCACTTAGCAAAAACATCACAGAGAGAGTCTGAATGTAAAACCCTGTAAGCAAACCCTCACAACCCTGTACAGCTTGAAGATATTCTCCCATTGCCAATACACTTTGGATAAGCAACAAGTATTTGTGTGGACAAGGACTGTCTGGGAGTCACGCTCCACCACCAGCATGCTCAGGTTAATTTACTTATGCAATGTTTTTTTTTTTAAGAAATTCAGCTTCCTTTAAATAAAGCAGAGAAAACAAATAAAAACACAGTCCAGATGGAAACAAAGTCTGTTCCTTCTTCATTAGCCAAGCCACAGACAAGTTATAATTCACATATCCCTCGAGTCTCATCATTACCCAAATTTGGAAAACAAGCATAAGGGTTAGGGGGTGATGGTGGGGGGGGTGTGGGAGGAGGGGGTGCAGCTTGCCAGCAAATTACACGCTAAATTTCTTTGCTTTTAATTGTATCCGAAATAAATGAAAAACTTGTTGTGGTCCAAGTCATGGGATTCCTTAATCAAGAGGGTAGAGCTGGGCTTGCGAAACTGAAGTCCCTGGGGAAATGGCTTCACTACTGAAGGAAACAAGTGACTCAGAGCCCCATCCTCAGGCTCAGAGCTTTTCTTGTTGTGGCAGGGATTGCACATACCCAGAATTGGGAGCCCCACACGTTTCTGGTAGGGAAAGTTCTAAGGGCTGAAAGGTAACATTACCCTCTGCTTCTAGGAGTAGAAGTGCAGAGTAAAGTCATTATCTGTAGGAAAAAGAATAAAAAATGTTTTCAAAGACTGGGTCTCTTTAACAATTGCTCAAGCCTTCTTAACAATTAGAACTGTTAAGGGTAGAATTGTATCTTATTTGCCTGATGAGTCTCATTTTTAATGCAATTAGGCAGCCAAGGTTTGACAGACTAGACTATCAGAGAGCCAAAGAGCCAAAAGGAATTTGCATACATTATAAAATAATTGGAATGGCTGGGTAAAGTAAGAACTAACCTGACCTAAGCCTTCACTCAAATAGAATTGTGTGAATAATTGATTTTCCACATTCCTGGCTGAACAGAAAATATGAAAAAGAAAAGTTCATCAGAAAGACTCTTTTTCTAATCTGTGATAAAAAAAAAAATTTAAAACCACCTGAATGTACAGAAAATGTTAAAGTGAAACGCCCATTTGAAATATTACACTGAAGCATTTCATTTATAAGGTAAAATATTTGTAGCCAAAATGAACATTTTTAGGGGGAAAAAACTTTGGACTGAAAAATTTCACACGTCTTTAATTCGGGGGGGGGAAAAAAAAAAGACACTCAAACACTCATTTTTTCCTCAGCAGAAAAAAACCCCCATATGCTAAACCAATTGTTTTTCAGTAGTTTTAATGACACTCTTGTCAAGGATGCATTATCAACTGCAAGATTTCCAGTCAAATCCAGAGAGTTTGGAGACACGTCCTACATAGCCAACAGCAGACACTAAAATCTCTGTCTCCCACATCAGGCGAAAATATCTCCCAGCTTTTGGCCACTCCTCAGCATGGCACCCCCTCTTCCATTCCTGAACTTTCAAAGTTCCAAATATCTTCTGGGCTGATAAAAAAATGTTGCAGTCTTCAAGTGTTAATAGTATGAAGAAAAAAAAATCCATTTCCTCATTGTGTTTCTGTACATTGTTGTGCTTTCCAAAGTGCAGCCTTTCAACTCATGTCTAGGACACAAGACCCAAAATATCAGGAAAGAATGGATTTTGGCAAACTTCCTGCTCTCAACAGAGCCAAAAGGCTACCAGAAGAGGGGGTTTGGGAGAGGGGAAAAAAGGAGAGTGGGTCAAAGAAAACAGAGCTGATGTCAACCAAATGTACTGAAAGGAAGCACCTGATGTCCTTTACAACACTTGGTTGGACCTGAGATTTTACATTTCACCTACTCGTTATTCCAGGACATTAATAGAAGGTAAATCCACTTTGCCAGGCTGTTTCTACCTTAACTCTTGACTGACTTCTGGAGCTAAACTGAAGCATACATTATTCTTCTCATGCAGCTTAACTCTTCACAGAGGTCAGAGGAGCTCATACTATTAAAAAATGCAGGCTAGACGATGCTGACTTAATAAAACTCACGTGTCATTTTGTGTTGGAATTGATTTTCTTACTTGAGGGCCGCTTTAGCTTGCAAATCAAAAGTGTCTTGTGTTGGTGCTTTCAAAGGGATGCTGCTACAGCCTGAGCTTCCTTCAGAAACAGAGATTGATGGGCCCAGGCCTGTGCTGGGTCAGTGTCTAATGGCCTCCTCTCAGGGGCCTGAATTATTCATAAGTGCTGGAGCGTCTCACCAGAGCATGTGCCAGGGAGGATGTGTCACAGCTGCAGTATCAAACTGCTGCTCTGCATTTTGCAGGCAGAGTTTTCTCTCCCCCACTGCAGATCCAAGAAACTAACTTATTTTGATGGCAGGCACATCTTTTCCCAACCTTAAGTCATCCCTGGGCAGGTAGACCAATTTCACTCATTTCATTTGGATTCTTCACAGTTATATATTCTCATTTTCTAGCTTCTTTCATCCCAGGCTTCTTAAACAATGGCTCACCTGTATCCACCTGAGCTATAAACTTACTAAGATCACCAGACCATTTGACAGCAAAGTTAAGAATACATTCACTGCTCTTATAAAAATAATCCTCTCCCCACTTGCCCCCTTTCACCCATCTATAAATTCTCACTGGTTCTTTTTCAGAAATTAAAAAAAGGGCTTGCAATTCACACCTAGGACCCAGCTGTGGAAGGTGTGAGACCCTTGCTTCATAGGCTGTAATACCTTTGTAACTGGAACACTTTTGTCACCTTCCAGCCCTTTTCCTCTGGGCTCTGCCCACTGCCAGCAGCAGAGCTGGACTTTAATACAAAAATCCTATATCAGCTGTAGGCAGCTTTGACTATTGAACCATGCCCTCTTGGCTCAAGAAATAAGCAAGGCCCAAATAGAGCAAGAGCTCTGAAAGGGAAAGCAATTAAATCACTTCTAGAATTAATTATGTTCCGCCACCAGGTATTTTCTGTAAAAGGTAGGGAGTTCCAATCCAGCATGCAGCCCAGGAACGTGCAGAGTGGCCCAGGTCTCCTGAGAAGTTTGCAGGAGGTGGAATGCAAGGTACATCGCAAACAAAGCCTGCAGGTACAGGACAGGATGGGAAAAGGAATTCTGCTCTCATAAAAAGAGGCCAGATGTGGGTAGATGCAAAGTCCTTTGTAATCTTTGAAGAGCTAACATGCAAACAAGTGAAGGAGCCTTTCTTAGAGCAGAGATGAACTGGCTGGAGCAACTTGTTTCTCTTCCCAGCTTTGCTACGGACTGCAACAACGTGAGTTTGGAAGAATAATTTTGAATTTCTGCAGAATTTTACTTTTGCCCTACGACACATCCCATCCCAGCTACAGACCACACTGCAGCAGGTGTGAGCCAGGTGTGCAGCAGCTGACACGTGAATGCACCTTTGGTTCCTCACAGGTCCTGCTCACTGCTGTGGTAACTCCAAACCTCGTTTAGAACAGCGAAGCAGGGAAAACGGCGATGACAAAACCAGAATTGATGTTTAATGCCATCGATTGTAACAATGACATTGTGTAATTGGAAAAAGCAAATTACAGAAGACAGAACGGCTCATAAGCCCTTCCTCTGATGATCCGCACTGAACTCCTGGTTGATGGATCAGTTACGTACATAATTGCAGCCACTCAAATTCCGCGGAGCTGAATTTTCTCAGCTTCAGTCCAAATTAGCCCCAGAAAATCCAACCTATTAAAAGTAATATAAAATTCTGAAGGAAAACATGTGTAGATATTGAGGTACAAATTAGAAAGAGGAAACTACTTATTCAGAGAGACCCAGCAAATTAACTTTGCTGTGTGCTGAAGTGTGCTTTGCCTGAATTTGAAATGAAAACTTTGAAGCTGAAATGAAAACCCCAAACCTATTTAACCTATTTTATCTCCACCAAGTGAAATCCTTTTCAATGCCTTCACTGACCCACCGGCCAGGTAAGCAAAGAGACTCCAACGCAAGCCCTGGGTTGAAGAACTTCATTAGCAATTCATATTTCAGCATTTCTAAGTTTCTGTTTATTGTCCCTAGAGTTCATTCTCGATGCACTAGGCCAACCTCATGAATTCATGAATAGACACAAAAGACTTATGGTCATCATTAGGATGTATTTCCCTCCAAATAGCCACTTTTTAAATGTCACTAATCTTTTTCAGGTCTGCAGCACAGAGCACCTAATTTGCTTAGGAAGTTTGGGAATGCAGAGTCCAATCAAAGGCAGCATGTTAAGTCTAACATGCTTGAATTTTATGAAATCTAAACATTTTCAGAGTCATTTATATTCCACTCTATCCTTGTGACCTTCTGGGCTGACAAGAAAAAAACCTTCCCTAACCAAGAGAGGTAGAAAATACCGATTTCATTCACACACTCCCTTTCCCATTTGCTTTCAAAAAAAAAATGAGGGAAGAGGAAAGAACAAAGATCAAGCTAGAAATTCTACTTAATAATACAACTTTTACTAAGGCTATGCCTCTATTGAAGATGTGAAGCTACTTCTTGCTCATTCTCTACTGAATTTGATTTAGTAATTTCACCTACTCTTTTCTGCTGAGGGCTTTATATTTGATGGGTTCAAGATGTCACGTAACTAGGTGCATTAAAATTAATTAAAAAGATAAAGTGAAATATGTATATTTTTGAAATTAGAAATCCTGGAATAAATTACTGAGGAGGCATAGGTGATCTATAAGGAAAAGATGAAAGAGCTCAGAGTATGAAGGGGATATCGAGCACAGAGGGAACATGAGCAGGGTGCGCAATGAGGCAAAGATGCCAAAGGAGGAAAAACACAAAGAAAAATGAAAATACAGAAAGACAGATAGCAGGGTCACAGAACACCCTGAGGGGAAGAGGAGCATGAAAAAAACAAATAACCCATGTCAATGTGAAAAGAATAAGCCAGAAAGGAGGTGGGGAAAAAAGGCTTCAGGAAGATCAGAAGAAAATCTGATAGAGTGACAGGAAAGGGTCTCCCACCAGACAAGGATGACTCCATCATTAAACTGATGACTGAAAAAATAAGAGTATTCAGAAGGGCTCTGAAATTTCCAGGAAGATGTCACAATAGCTAATGCAGCTAAGCCTGGGAAATAACAGGGGAAGCCTCTCTTTAGCCCCATTTGCGAGGGCAGAACCAGGGCAGGAGGGACGAGACAGCAGCCCCTTGGATGGAAGGGGCCATGGGTGATCACAGCCTGTCTGTGCATCCTCACCCCCTCTGCCATTGCCACCACACCTGCGAGGAGCCCTGGAGGCTTTTTGTACGAGTATCCCCCCAAGGAGAAGGGGTTTACAGCACCAAGACCGACTTTAAGGGAGGGAGCAAATAAGGGCGATGGAAGTTCAAGCTCTGCTCAAGGCAGAGACCCCACAGGGCAGAGGGACAGCGGGATGAGGCTGGGGACAGCCTCAAAAGCTGGGACTGCCACCTCACAGATCAGGCTGTGCGCTACAAACAGGTTTCCTTGAGAGCTGGAGGGGAATGAGAAAGGTGAGATGTAAAAGGGAGGCTGTTGCTTCCTCTGCAATATAGGGACAAACATTTCCCAAGGAGAAGATTTGTCGTCAGAACAAAGGCCGGGTACATCCTATCTCCAGTCAGAGCACAGCAATGTGTGAGAGCTTTTCTTTCTTCTCAGGTGCTTTTATTTCGTTTCTAATTGCAGATGACTGCTTGGATGCTTTCAGCTCAGCGTCTCAGTGCAACAGGAAAACTGCACCACCACCCTGTACTGTTCTCTCTTAGCTGGGCAGGGATTTTCATGTCATCTATTATTCACATCACAACTTGCTGCAGTGATTCCAGGAAGACCTCAGAAGTGCCCTGTTCTCCTGTCAGGAAAAGGAAGGGAATATGATTTCCCCATACAAGGGGTCAGGAAACTGGAAAGCCAAACTGTGCCTCCTCCCTGTGCACAACCCCCGTGTTTTACAGCAGGGACAGCAACACCAGGACTAACATACGCATTTTGAAATTTAACTATGGCATCAGGCAGAAAGAATCACATAATTCCTAAGTGTTAATCAACGTAACATAAGAGACAAGCTATTTTCTTTCCTACGCTGCTAGACAGGAATTTGGGCGTAAGAAGACTCCTGCAGACATCTCCCCATAAAGACGAGACATTAGCAATAAAATGACTTTGTCAGCCTTGCTCTGGAGGAACTGAGGGTGCTGGTGCCACTCACCCATCAGTGCTGACAACAGAGGCTTTAATTGATGTGGCGAGGTGGGGATGTGATCACGGCTGCCCCTCTCACCTCCCTCTGCTCTTGTTCCTGACCCTTTCCCCCCCAGTTATGGCATAGATCACACGTGACCTTAAAAAAGGAAAAAAGGAAAAAAGGAAAAAGAAAAAGAAAAGCCCCCAAACCAACTGCAGTTGTGTTTTGGATACACTTGAGAGCTCCCAAGGAATCCAAGCCCTGTGCTGCAAGGCACAGGCTCATTTAAGGGGAAAAAAACCCAAACCAAACCAAACTATATTCTTCTGGTTTTATAAGATATATGTTTCATAAACCTGGCTGTGACCTAATCGCAAGCTTAATTAATTTAAATTGACAAAGGAAACAGAGTAGTGGACAAAATTGAATACAGGCTACTTCAAGTACTAATTTACTTTAACTTTTCAAGAAGTTTTCCTACTTTGCACTTCCCGCACCCACTTTTTTCCTACATTCCCATTCTGCATTTGGATCAACTCCATTTTCACTGAAGCAAAATTCCCTTTGGCTTCAACAGAACCTGACTTTAAAGAGGCACCAGTCTCTGTTTCTGACTCCAGGAAGGTAAAGATTATTTTTAATGCTGCTTTTGTCATATTTGGCTTGCAACTTTTCAGGAGAGAGCAAGGGGTCCCAGATGAGGAGTGGATCTGTATTGACTTATGGGCTCAAATCTTCCTCACAGAAGTAAGTGACATTTTAATTTAATGAGAGTATGGAGAAGTTTCGTGTGCTGCATCATGGCATTCAGCATTTCCAATCACTACAGCCTCGTTCAGTCCTTTTAGGCACATTTATTTCAGACATTTATTGCTCTTTTTTACGGTTATTTGTAATAAAAATGTTACCAATGAAAAAGTTATACAAAAAGGAAAGAGCAAACACGCAAATACACTCAGGAGAGCCAAAAGCATCGCAGCACAACTGCTCCCAAGCCCAGCTGTTCCTGGGTTAGGGCTCAGAACCCTACAGAGCTCACACTTCCAATAGACAAGAGGGGGAAAAGCATCCGTTTTGGGAAATAAAAGCAGCAGCACTGGGAAATAACAGCCCAGGACAGGGATTCCCACACCGGAGCTGCCACCAGCTGGGAAGCTCAACCCTGGGCCACGCTGCTCCCCCAGGTGCAGGGTAAATTTGATGTCCTAACCACCACTGCCAAAACAACCTTCCTTATTTGTGAGGTGTGATTGACTGGTGCAGCAAAGCAGGACCCAGCCTGCAGGTAACTCCTGCACACTCAGCTCCAGCTTTAAGGTAGTAAATATACAGCAGAATTCTGGGGGTTCTCCTGATTTTTCTAGTGACTTTCTGGAAGACACAGAGGGGTTAAAGGCTCATCTGTGTGAGGCTGGTATCTCATCTCCATGCTGAGTCACCCCAGGACATCAGCACAGCTCAGAGAGCAAAGTTCTCTCAGGGTCAGCCATAACCTGACCTGAAGGTAAAAGAAGGATTTTCCTGAGGTTTTCTCCAGAGCTGACAACATGCTGCTCAGTTAGAGAGGAACAATCCTTCAGCAGAGGTACCAAAAAACAATCCCCTTCCTGAAAAACAGGACGGAGACCCCACAGTTGTACTTTGGAATTATTTCTTCTAGTTCAATCATAAAAACAATAAAATAAAAATATCCAAGGCTTCTACAAAAACTGCTAGGGGGAAAACAGCAACTGGCTTACAACAGAACAAATCCCTCCTCCCACAGACAATATTTCATTATAGCAGCAGCAACGGGCCCACTGCACAGGATTTGGTGATATTTGAAATTATGAACATGGCACAAAAGTTCACAAGCTGATTAACACAATTACTATTCATTTGATCCTGATTGCTACAGCAGGGACTTCTGATTAAGTCAGGCTCTCCTGCAATTTCCCTGGATTTTCTTCCGTGCTTTGCATACCATGGGGCAAATATCCCAAATTCAGCCTGGTTATTTTACTTGGTGTGCAGCAGCCTCAGCAGTTCCAATTAGTCCATTTATACAGAGCTGTTTAGTTTTGCTCCCCACGAGCTGCACATTCATTAACAGCCCCAAGGTTAACCATGTAAATCACATGTCCAGTCAGTCCGGTCTTAACGGGAGGTTTTCACCACCTTCTTCCATATGCTTTGCTGATAACAGAGGCTCAGTTTAATTACAGAGAAGGATTGCGGGTTCCACTCAGGAAGAAAAGTGGGGATTTTCTCTGAGGTTAGGGGGAAGAAAGGCAAAAAGCAATAGGAAAGATTTCCTTTTGCATAGCACCAAACCTCTCTTAGTTTGCATATCCCCGCTACTCATACTGCCCTAGAATTCAAATAGAACAAAAATAATCAATCCTTATATGCCATCAGATAATAACAAATTCCCTCTATTTTACACCCTTCCCTCTGCCCACAACTGTTTCAGATCCAAGGTTTTGCAGTTCCAAACACCTTCTACTCCCTGCAAATTGAATGCTGAGCTCCACTCAACACCTCAGAAAGCACGGGGATCTGAAAAAGCTGTGAGATGAGATGCTTCAAGAGGAAGAAAAAGCTGGTGTTTCTCGTTAATTTTCCTTGTTTTCCCCCCTCCCCATGCCCCACATTTTGGTGGTGATGATATCCTGCAGCCACTGTACTTGGAACTGCAGCAGCTCAAGACAGGGATAGAGGAGTGTCCTAATAGGGCCCTGGAGCATCCCTGGTGAGAAGGGATGAAGTAATTGCTCACTGCCAGAGGAGCTGTTTTATTGAGCCTACCTGCAGTTCAGTTCAGGCATGTGTGATAAACCCTGTATTTTAATATTCTTACCCTGTTCCCCACTGGGACCTTACTGCCTCCAAAACTGTGCTTCAGCTGAAAGCTCAGAGAGCTTCAATTGGCTGGAAATCTCTTGAAAAGTACTAAATAATCACACTACTAAATAACTGAATAAACGGAACACTGTCTTGCTGGCCTCCTGTATCTGGTGCTTTAAGAACAATCACATTTTCCCTGCAGCAAATCTTGTGTAAGCTAAGTAAGTATTGTTTTATTGTGACCTAGAGAAAAATTAGGTTTAGGTTTTAGAATTGAAGATGATCCTTCTTCACTGCATAGAAGGTAGTTGGTTTTTGGCCTTTTTTTTTTATTATTCCCTGCTCAGCATTATTATCACTTCAAACCTCCCATCACCTTCCCAGTTGCAGGTGTGTGTTTGATTCCAAGGTCTTTGCAGACCAATTGTTTCACTTAAAACCAGCTTAAAGGAACGAAATACCCTCAGGTAGACCAGCTCCTATCAGCAGCTGAGGCACCAGATCCATCTATACCATTTCTATTTGGAGCAAAAACCTTGCAGGATTATTTTCCCTATCGGCTTTTCCTTCTTCTAGGTAAATCATGTAGCCTATCAAAGCCATTCCTGCGATCTCCCTCAACAATGCATTTGAAGGCGATATCAAAGAATTGCTGCTGGTGTTACACATATTACAGTAAGCCCCTGATAGCAGATGTTAATGCATTTTATGATTGGGAATGTTGTCTCAAGATAAAAACAGGCAGTCTGCGGGAATCAGCAAAAACCCACTTAATTTCACACATGTATGGCCACTGACGTGTGTGCAATGAGATTAGGCGATGCCCTTGTCGGCAAACTTATCATAACTTTCTCCAAACAGCAAATCCCTAATTAGTTTATACTGTGGCTTTGCAGAGGGTAAGCACGGCTGGAGAAGAACAAACCAGCTGATTTCACAGGAACATGCTTGCTTAGCCATTGTGAGAAAGTAAATGCCGTGTTAAAAGAAAAAAGCACTCGAATGGAAAGATTCATCTGGTTTGTTTCAGCAAGGCTTGCAGATTTATCTAGAAACTTCCCAAATCCCCAGCATCTTAATAAACTGGAGGTGGACTACATCACTGCCAGAGGCTGTCTCCTAATTTAGATGCTATATTGCTGAAAAAACCTATTGAATTTGCCACTTACTGGTCATTTTTCTCACCCAGTGGCATGGTTTTTATTCAAGCAAGTTCACGTTGCTTACATCTGGAAGAGCAACAGAGAAATAGCTGTAGCATCCTCCTTACAAGGAATCTGTGTCAGGGGGCAAAGGAAAAGTCAGAAAAGAAAGGCTGAGCTCATTTCTGCAGACAGCAGAATGTTGTTCAAATTCAAAGGGGAAAAAAGCATCTTTCATGACTCACCAGTGCCATCAAACCTGGGGAGTGAACTGCACAAGTGATGGTGGATCAAAGTGGTTTGAACGGATTTTTCTCAAAGAGAACTCCCTGGAGAGAGGAGATAAAGGTTGTGGTGGTTCTGCAAATGAGTTATCGAGATCTGGGCGATCTGCTGGTCAGCACAGCACCAGATCAGAGCAGGGCCAGCAGCCTCAGTGACCAGCAAGAGGATGAGGAGAGCAGGGAGATAACCACCGTAAATTATTGACTGAACTCCTACATGATGGTCACACTGAGCTGCGTTAAGAGTAAAATATGATGTTTCTTTAATGCAGAAAAAAAATTAAAACTTCCGTTCTGAGTATTCATTTTAAGAGCGAAAACCATCCTGAATAACTGTTGCACTCAAATGTGACAATTTCATCGTTCAACATCATAAAATCAGCTCCAAGAGGCCACTCATCTGCCTCCCTTCAATTTCATGTATCAGTTAATATTTATCAGATAAGCAACTTCTAAATTACTTCTCAGCTCCCTGCATTTTCAGACTCAGACTTATTCCCTGTGGTCTGTCCCTTTTTAATACATACAGAACTCTATAAATAAGAGACATAATAGGGAATTTGAATGGAAGCATTAACGGGGCTATTTACAGTTTTATCTACAAAGTAGTTTCCCAAAGGTTCAGGTTGTCCTGAAACCACCACCTCCCAAAAGCACCTCTCCAGCCCCAGACCTTCCCCTCCATTTGCTGCAGCCTCCTCAGGTCACCTGTGCAATTCAATCCTGACTTTTCTCTACAAAACGCAATGCAAACATTTTAAAATAAATTATAAAAAATAATAAGTACGATAAATTTCTTCTTTTTTTTTTAAATCTACCTTTTCTTTTTTTTTTTAATTCCTGTTCCAGGAAGCATCTCTTGAATATGTAAAACCTGTATATCCAAGGAAGTATAATTTCCTCTACTACCCCCCATCCTCTACCTAAAGAATCTCTTTAAGGCACAAGAAGGCTAAAGGTCAAATTGTATTTATTTACTCACTAAGGGATTGTTTGAAAGGTTTATTTTTTTCTTCACCGTAAGCAATCTATTTTTTTTTTATACTGACAAATGTACAATATACTTCTACATAAAGAATTTATATCTCTTTTAGAACAAAGTACTGATAGGCCCAAAAATTTGTATTGTAATTAAGACTAAAAAATCACCTTCTGCTTGATTCAAGATCATGAGCAAAACCTTCAGCTCAGTCCAACAAAAAGGCTTTTTCAGCATTCTGGCAGCTTTAGCATAGTATTTGAGAGGATCTTACATTTGGCATTTTTACCCTCCAAAAATAAGGGGGTTTTAGAGCAATAATTTGTTGCTGCACACCCACAGAATTTTAGCAAAGACAAGGGCAGTGACAGAACAAAGTAACGTCCACATACACAATTTAATTGCATTTTAAGTACTGTAGTAATAAACCAAGTCTAACTGTAAGATACTGGAATATTCTTCACATATTGTCTGTACCCACATCTCTCATGTAATGGTTCTCTGGAGTAACTTAACTTTTTTTATTATTATTCCAAGTCATATTGTTCAGCACCATGGGAAAGAATATGTAAATCAGAAACATAAATGCACCAGTTAAAGCTGCCAGATTGAAATAATGAGGGTGTTACAGCAATGACACAGCTACGTTTTGATATTTTTTAAAGAGCTAATTAAGGCTTCCTAATTACCCCAACCAGTGAGAGTATTACCCTCTTGAATTGCTATGAGTAATTAAGTTAAAGCAATTTTCAAAAGAAAAGTAATATAAGCTTCAGATAATCTTTGAATACCCCAACAGCAGCTGATAGATTATGTGGAAGAAGCGGCTATCCCGGCAAGAGCTGCAGTTCCTGAGAGGGAATGTAGGAAATATCAGTTCAACCACTTGGGGAAGGTGCATGTGGCATTTGAACACAGATTGAGAACTGGGTTTCTACTCAGTTTTCACAAATACAAAAAGTAAAAATTCAACCAGTAGCAGAAAGTCACCAGTGGGCTTCTGTGAAAATATCTGAAGTATAAAGGATATTCTCCATATCAAGGAATTTTAAGATTAAAAGGACACAAAGAGACTCCAGCCCCCTTGAAAGATGGCAACAAAGCTTTCATAAATACCATCACCTTAGATAAGAAAATGCTGCAAGCAGAGCATTCAGAACTGTCAAAACAGAACAGAAATACCACGAGGAGTTTGGATAAAGCTCTAGTCTGAGGGAACAGCTCTGCTGAAAGAATTAAGGTTTGTCTGAGTGTGCCTAGAGCAGCCAGGTCCAACCCCTACACTTGCATGAGCCAAAGGACCACATACTCACATCCAAACCATTCTTACCATGAGGGGTAAACACTCATGGTTATAATCCAAATCCCTGGCTCCTTCAAACCACACAAAAAGCCATCAAAGTTCTTCAGGAAGGGCAAAAAATACAAAACATACACAGAATGCTTTAAATTAACAACTTCTTAATAAAAGTTAGAATTGGCACATCGGTGAGAAAATGCACAACCAGACATTTGTATCTGTGGCTCCTTCCCATGCAATGCCACCACAGCTCCTCTGGGCCAGCGGAGGGTACTGATGCCACCACCTGCAGAGCACCTCCCAGTCCTTTACTTAGTCCTAACACTGTGCACCAACAGCAAGACCAGGACAAGATCATCAAGCCATAATTCTCACAGAAAGACTTACCCCAGGTCACACCACGAGTTCTGTGTGGAGCCAAGCGGGGAATCCAATGTCACCATGGGATCATCCTTCTTCAGCGCCTTACAAATGCCCCTTCCTCTACCAGAGCTGCTGTTTCACTTCATTCCTGACTCTGCTGCCAGCCCAGAACCCTTGCCACGTGCACAGCACATCAGCCAAAAGGCCTCATCTCTCCTAAAGAAATTTCTGGGAAGACATGTTTTCTCCCCCAAAGCAAAATAAATTTTACTTGTGAGTGCTTCAGCTCCTACCCTGAACCAGAGGAATAACCTTCTCCTTTGCTACTCACAGATGATTTGCAAGTCTCCCTGCTGCCCTAGTCCCAGCTGTCCTGAGTTACCAGGGTCATTCACCAGGTGCTTTGAGTTGCTCTGAAGTTCAGGGCAGCAAAGGCTGGTGTGTTTACTTAGTCCTGAGTATCATTTTGAAGGCTCAGGAGAGCCTTTTCCGTGCAGCTCACTTGCCTGCTTTCTCTGAGCTCAGCCAGAGGGCTGGTGGAGGAGATGGACACATTATCATACCATTGGCTGAGCTTTACTAAAGGCTATTTAGAACATAAAGAGGGAGCATCAGCTAACCAGAGGGTATTTTAGGGCATTTGACATGGGACTAAGCCACGTAGGCCGATTCTGGCCAGAGGAAAAGTGTTAAAATAGAAGATGGAGCTTGGGAGACACTGTGGAATAACAGTTTATAGACACACACACAGACAGACCTATCCCTGGATCTTTCAGGGAAGCTGTGGGCTGTGAGGAGCCCCACAGAGCTCTCTGCCAGAGGGATGTCACCAGAGGACATCATAGAATGGTTTGGGTTGGAAAGGCCCTTAAAGATCACCCAGTTCCAGCCCTCCTGCCACAGGTAGGGATAATCTATAATAGAATAACCATGACATCTATGATATTTACTGTACAGAACTCCCATACTCCCTCTTGACACCTTTTCATTTTGCCATGTTACCCCACACCTCTGATGAAATTTGATTAATTGATGGGAAGTTCCATGCTACCACTCCTGTTCTGTAGCAAACGCTGCCACACCCGGCCCTCATGTTAAACTAAGGACCACTGTATCATGCCAGCTCTGCACCCAGGTGGTGGAGCAAAGATTGTCACAGCGATTAACAGGATGAAAAATCCAACATCCTGCTGTGGAATGAAAAGGGCACCCAAAAGTTTGCCCTGTAAGCAAGGAACAACTGCTTTTATTTTTGCGTGCCGCAGCAGACTCCAAAAGGTCTATTTTAGGCCAGGCTCGGGTATAAAATAAAGGAGTCAGCTGCAAAGAAGGAATTGAATCCAATGATGTCCCTCCCTTCTCATATATCTGGGCCCACAACAAACAAATGAGTCAATCTGAGAGGAAAAAATCTCGATAAGCAGTCCTGCACTGCGAGCGTGGCTCGTGCATGTTGCTGTTCCAGGGGTGTTTTCAGCAAAGCCTGGGTGTCCAGTCACTGCAGCGCTCATAATTGTTTTTACCCCCTTGAAAACAACCTGGTCAGGAGCAGAATTAAATTGATTTGTGAACAATGTTTACCCTTTTTCCTCGCCACCAAGCAGACAACCAATTAATGGCATTAAAGATTAATTAACGGGGAGGCCCGTGCGCTACCTGCCAGACTAACGACTGTGTGTGGTGTTGTGTGTTCTGTTCTCAGCAAGACAAGCACCTGCAGCTCTGCTTGAAGTTTCTCTTTTGAAAAACTAGAGTGCAGCAAAATCGTGGAAAATGGTTTAAAGAGAAAAAAAAAAAAAGACTGAGAGGTTAGGGGATGGTGGGTTTTCAGCTGTTATTTGCCAGCACCTCATTTGCAGGGAAAGGTGCAGAGTGCCCGGTGACTTTGGGAGCGTTTGGCCTAAAATGGAGTGGAAATGTGGTCTGAAGAGCTGGGTGTGTTTGTGTAAGTTGGAAGGAGGGAGAAAGTATATATTAGGCATTTCTCATACACACATACCCCACACCTGCTCCTGACAGCTTGTTCCATGTTTCCTATCAAATGTATAAATAAAGTATATACATTTTACATAGAAATGGAGTAACACAAGCCCTGCCAACTCTCCATCTGTACACTCAGAAACAAAAGCACAGACACAGAGCAAGAAATCCATGTGTACAGGGACATACAGGCACCCACTTCACATTTAAATCCTTCCCGTCCTGTGAAGTTGCAAAACAAACCCTTCTTTTCCCCTGAGGTAATAAGTCTGTTAATTATATTTCTTGCCCTGCTTTTCATTTTTATGTTCAGACCAATCTGTTTTTTCTTCTTCCTCAGATGCGTGTGAAGTAGGAGTTTTATTATTGGGGGTTTTTTTGCTGCTGCTGCTGAAGGATGTTGAGAAAGTTTTGCTTAATTTCTTGTGGAGTACTAAAGGGACTAAAAGTAAAATCAGATTGTGCTTCCTGCTTTTGTGCTCCAAATTTTCTACGCTGACTTTGTCCAATATAACAGGTTGCAATGGGAATCTTCTGTCTCTCTTCCTCCCTGCTTTAACCCAGTCTGCACTTGCTCAGAGCTGTTCCCTTGAGCACACAAAGTAAGCTCAAAACACTTCTTGCAGTTTGAGGTGGAGGAGACCAGGTTCTGGCTCACAGCCGTACTCACTGCAGCTGCTTGGCAGAGCCAGTGGAGTGGGTAGTAGAAGTGATTAAGAAAAAAGGAGGGGCACAAGAATTTTGGACAGGATATGAAATAGCTGAGCAGCACAGCCAAGGGCTTGGTAACCCACTGCAAATCAGCAGCAAAGGGATCTGGGGGCTGGGATCAAACAAAGCCAGCCTGACCCACTCCTGCAGAGGAGGCTTTTATTGTACAGAGGGTCTAGCAGAGACTCACCATCTCCACAGAACACCCCATCCTGTGCAGCTTTGAGCCTGGCCCCAAATCATCATTCCTCTCTCCCGTTCTCCCACCCATGGTCCTCTCTTACTTCCCACACAGGGTAGACTCGTCCCAAGTTCTGCTTAAAACATGATTCCCCCTTATCTTCACATTTCCCTGCTCTGAAACTTCCCTGCTCTCTCCGTTTGCTCATCTGGTTCCTTTCTCTCTCCACCAAGGCCTTGAGGCTGCACCAAACCCCAGAGTGTATTTTGTATATGTCATGTGTCAAATGGGGAAATCACAACATATTGCATTTCTGGGCTGAAAGTGGCTCTGGGAGATGCTCTCGTGCCTGGAGGAGGGTTAGGACCCAGTAGAGGTGCTTGTACAGAGCTTTCACTGACTCAGGCTGGCAAGGTACAGAAGATTCCTCTGTTAGAGTGAGGGCAACGACCTCAGGAGTCAGCAACAGGTGACTCAGAGGCTGTTTCAACATTTTCCAGGAACACAAAGAGAGAAAAACAGCAGCTGCCATCATAAGTTCATTTTTCAATTAAAAAATGCACGCATTGATCCAGCTGCAAGCCAGAGGACTGGAACAAGGAGCTGGGTGACATCCCATGGCTGGCATGTGCCTCAAGGGAACAACACAACAGTCCTCTCTGGCTCTAAAAATCTCAGTACAGGCTTGAAGCAAGCGTCTCTGAGTGTAGGAGAGGGACTTTAAACAGAGGAAGCTGGTCTGGTAATCATTCCTAAGGCATCAGCTCTTTCCCTTCGCCAGTGGGACACTTTCATCAGCACAGCCACCACCACAGAATGGTTTGGGACCTTAAAGACCACCCAGTTCCAACCCCCTGCCATGGGCAGGGACACCTTCCACCAGGACCAGGTTGCTCAAAGCCCCGTCCAGCCTGGCCCCATCCAGCATCTCTCCCCACTTTGGTTTTCTGGCTGTGGAGCAGAGGAGCCATGCAGGCTTTCTGTCTTCTCCTTCTACTCATCAGCTGGAGAGATAGAAAGACAGACTGTGATGATTACTATTAATTATCAACAACTTTGTATTCATTTCTGAGGCCTCTTTCAGGTTTGACAAGAATCGCCCGCTGCTGATCTGAATGGTGTGAGGGTCACCTGGGCCAAGGGAACCTTTATCGCTTTCTCTCTCTTCTCCAGGGAGATAATAACAGCCAAGATTTTAGTTTAAGCTTATTAAAGTGCCCAGTTATCTGTTTCAGCATGGATAATTTAATCAGACAATTTAAATATTTATGAGGCTGCACGTTATTGTCGACGAAAGATAAAAATGTGCTTTAAGTGCTATTCAGAATAAGAATTATAATGATGATTAAAAAAGCCATTGGTAATGACACTTGATATTATTATTGTTAGCTCCTAGGATTACTGAACCATCACAGAGGACTGCAAACAAGAGCCCAGGAGCTGGATTGAAACACGCTCCCTATCTCTGTCCGTGCAGATCTTGTGAAGAGATCCAAGGCTCAACACATCACAAAGGCATGCAGCCCAGAACTGTATCGTGTGTACTCAGAGGATAAAGCCAGCCCAACAAAGGAAAAATCACTTCGGCCCCTCCTGCCATCATTTAAAGACAAAAAACCACACGAGTGGCCCTGGGAAAGGAGTGTTGCACAGACAGGACCCGTGGCTGTGGGCTGCAAGTCACCAGAACTGCAGTGCAAATCTGAAAGGAGAGCTCAGCCCTGCCTGTAATGCCTCCCATCCCTCACAAGCAGCCAAAACCAGCCAGTTACACACACTTTTAAACGAGGAATTGGTTGACTTTCGCCCCAGATCCTCAGGAAGGTATATTTAGCACAGGCTTCTCCTTTACAAATGGAGCCTGAGCGTTTCCCAAGGTGAACAGCTTCACTCTCGGAGGTGTGGAGACTTCAGGGCTTCTGCCAGAAGAGACCTTGATCAGCAGGGTGTTCACTCACAGAGCCAACGCTGAGCACATGGGCAATACCCATTGATTTAAAACAATGGTAGAGCACATTATTTATCAGAGGTCAGAGCTTCTGAACCGAATACTTTGCTGGAAGCAGACCCATTTTTAAAAAAAATTAAATTAAGAAAACGTGTGTGGGAAGAGCCCTGCTTTCTACTTCACTGGATTTTAATTTTTTCTAATCTTTATGACCGTTAAAGCTCAAACAATTTGAAGGCATATAAACCATGCATGCAAGCTGAAAGAAATGCACAGAAAGCAATGCAGCCTGCCAGCTACTTTTGTTCTGCCTCACCCAATTTCAGCATTTTAAAATTACATTCACTCCCTTTCTTAATGTTCAATTTCTACTGGGTCAGTATTTTATTTACGAGTACCAGCTATATAAGCAGGTGGCAAAAGATATATTTTATTTATGAAATAGAAATAGGCAGCAAATCTGAATTAACTGGTAGAAAAGCTTTCACTTTGGGAATTTTTTATATTTGAGCTCTTATTAGTGTTGCACTGATGTCATGTATCATCTTAGCATATACTTCATGGGGTTGGAAGTGTGACATAAGTGGAAGATGGATATTAATATTCCTGCCGTTATTTCTACCTTCCCTACTAATACTGAAGACTACCACTTCCAGTAGAATAGAACAGACAATAAAGCCATTTGAAAACAGCCTGTCATGTATTTTATTTTCATTATTTTACCTCAGAACCAACAATACATATTGTCTAAAAATTTTGGTGGTATGTCAGGTAATATTCCAGCTGCTCATTAGCTTAGGTTGGATTTTGGGGAGGGTGTCTGGCGTTAATTTGTTTGACAAAAGACATTATTAAACACTTAGTACAAAAGGTATTTCACCTTTTATTCTCGCTATTGTCTGTCTCAAAAGCAAACCAGATACCTCATCCTGCCTGTCACACACATGCACCAGGTGTCCCGTGCATAATTATGCAGTGTTTCACAGAAACACTGAGCCTGAAGGAACTTTCAATTCTTTGGAGGTGGAGAGGAAAATTCTCTTGTCTTCCTGATCAGATGAGGAATCCACTTTCAAGAAGGAAAAAAAAAAAATTTTTTTTTTTTTAAGATTTAAAAGCTTTGACTCATTTTCCAATCAATCATTTTCATTAACAAGTGCCTCTAAAATGCTGCTGCTACAGAAAAATATTTCAACCTGTCAAGGGCTTTCTTTCCTTCCTCCCTCCTGCACCCAATTAAGGCTTCTCCTGCAGTTATTCCACTGCCTGCAGAAGGCTGAGCCTTTTTCAGACACGTCCTTCCCTGTGGAGAACTGCCATTTACTTGCAGCTCTGAGACACTAAACCACAACAACTCCTATTTAAAAGCTGTGAAAACCCTTTTGGAGGCAGAACTAGGGAAAACATAGCCCAGCAAATCTGTTATTCTGTCACATATTGATGGGATAAAGCTGCCTGAAAATTTGTTAAAAAAAAGATATTAGAACCAAATTGCATGTAACTTGTTGAATCAAATACTAATAAATAGATATTAATACATAACAAGCTCCCAGTAAGCAGAATGAGTTCATGTATTGTATTCAAGTGAAACTGAGTCCCAAGAAGCACGTTCCTAAATACGTGAAAAGTGAATTAGAGGAATGTTTTAGATGTAGATTCATTCAAAACTGTCTTCCAACTCCTGCTTGGCTTGTTTATTTACAGGTGCCTCACTGTGTGGCTCCTGATCCCCTAGCAGATGTCATAACTTGGGAACCAATGAAAGGTTTTTTGGGCAGTGAAAACTCATGGAAGTTTGTAAAACTTGGTTCCACCAGCTGTCATCTCTCTCCCTTGCCCCCAGCATACTTGGTCAAAATATTGACTTAATTGAGAATTTATTATTTCCAATTTAATAATTTCAGTAATTCTCTCAAACACTGCAAACCACTGAAACTCTCTCTGAAACCTCACAAACAGTCCCTTGGGTCCAACAAATACTCCTCACACAGTCTTTCTTCTGGCTCTTCAGCAAACCTTAGCCCCAGCAGGGATATTTGGGGTCACCATCTCCACAAATGAGGAAAGAGATGCTGAGGAACAAATCCTGGCTCTCCTGAAGACCAAAAGAGAGATCAAACCCAGCCTTTCCCTTTATCCCAGCTCCTGTACAGAGCCAGTGTCTATCCCGAGCCAGCAAACTTCACGTGGTCTCCTTGCACAAGCTGTGTGATTTCCCACCCTAGGTGAGGCTCTGTGAAGGTGGAGGTGAAGCAATGCTGATACGAAATCACTGGAAGATCTGATTTAGTGTTTCCTTTACTATGAGTGAGATAACAACTTGCTTCTGGGTAGGGAAAGGAAGAGGGAAGGGCAAAGCTGGGGTTGACTCTGTGGCTGCTTTGTTCATATATTAGCAGGGCCTATTGTGATAGGACAAGGGGCAATTATTTTTAATTGAAAGGAGGTAGAACGTATATAAGGAAGAAGTTTTTTACAATGAGGGTGGTGATGCACTGGCACAGGCTGCCCAGAGAGGTGGTGGGTCCCCCATCCCTGGAAATATTCAAGGTCAGGTTGGATGGGGCTCTGAGCAACTTGATCTAGAGGAAGATGTCCCTAGTCATGACAGAGGGCTTGAACTAAAAGTCCTTTAAAGATTTCTTCTAGCCTAAACCATTCTATAACTCTATATTAATACATATATATA
>VZTA01014662.1:171921-225154 GCA_013398855.1 Mohoua ochrocephala
ACCATTCTATAATTCTATATTAATATATATATATAAAAAATATATAAATATATATATATAAATATATGTATATATAAGCAGCACAGGAACTCTTCCTCTCCCAGCTCTCATCATTCACAAAGTACAGAGCACTGAGACGGGTGCCCTTATGCATAATGGAAATGAGGCATAAATAGAAAAAAGGTGGGTTTGTCTTCTTTGTTAACAATCTACCTCTCCCCCTCAGAGGCAAGATGTCAGCTAGATAATTTATTAGGAAATATCACTGTAGTGTAATATGGTATGTACTGTCCTTTGGGGGTTGAAAATCAAATATCCACTTGTCACTGGAAGGGTTGATTTAATTGATACATATAACAATTCACCCGATCGCTTTAAATTTTTACAGCTACGTGGGCTGGATTTTTCGTAGTAAGAAGAGGTGGGGTTTAATTCAGATAACTGGGAGCAATCACCGGAGAGGCATGCAGAGGTTCATGAGCTTCAGACCCCAAACACCCCAAAACCAAGCAACCCCTCCCACTCAGACCTTCAGTGCAGCCACCGGCACCTGTTTGCCAGCCCATGGGATCCCCCCGAAATCAGCAGCGGCTCCAGCCAGCTGGCAAGTGTCAGGCACTGAGAAATTCCTCCTCGGCCCCACGGCCAGGGAAACGAGGGCAACAGGCCACGCTCCTGAAACCTGAGATTTCAGCAAAACCCAGAGAAGGATTTTGAGACCAAGCAAGACCTCCCACAGCAGGCAGAGTGCCATGTGCTCTACACCAGCAGGGGATTCGGTCTTGGTAAGGAGGGATGAAATTTTTTTTTAGATTTTAATGAGTTATTTCTTAATTTCCCAGTAACCACTATGTCATTCAGAAGGCAAAGACACACAGCCTAAAGTACAAATCTCTCTTACCAGGGTAACCAGACCTCCCAGAGCAGAGTGTGCCCACTTGGTTTGTCCCATAACCCAGCAGTGCCCATCCTCAGGGAGCAACGGAGCAACAAGTGACACAGAGCCCACAGCAAAGGGCTCAGCATTGCTGTTTCCAGGGATTTACTAATTCCCTGTACCCAGGGACAAGATGGATGGAGGGAGGAAGCTGTGTTGAAAAGATTTTCATGAGCAGGTGTCTTCCTGCCAGCAAGATGAGCCTGAACTGGAAAAACTCCTTCCTTTATGCCCTTCACAGGCACAAAATAATCCTGGGTTTCACCTGCAGAAGATGCAGAGCCAGCACCCTGATTTGATCTCTGACCAACCCAGAGACTAAACTCAGGGACTGTATTTAGCAGTCAGACAAACCAATGTCTGTAACTTCCTCACAAATGTGTATTTCAGTTAATCAAAACTAATCTGCGTGTTTCTGTCAGTGTCAGTAAGTTGTTTTGATTGGGGAAATATTTGTTTTTAAAATAAAAAATCCATACAAGTGGAAACCAAAAACATTTTACATGCACTTTTTTTTTCAGATGGAAGTGACCTTCATTTTGTAGTTTGTGCTTAAAACAAAAAAAAACCCCAAATATTTCATTCTGAATATATAAAACTTTAGACTTGTTTAAAAACAGTGTAAGGCATTTTTATATGAGGGAGGGAACAGAAAACCCAAACAAATCCATTTCACAGTAACCCCACAATGAAATGTATTGCCAGTTTTTCATTTGGCCAGTGACCTTGAAAATCATAACTCCAGTTTAGGGTCTGTCTGCCTCTCCTCTAAGTGACAGCTAATGAATCAGATATGTGTCCTGGCACAGAATTAGACTACATCCTTTTGATATTACAACTTTTACAGACATTACTTACACAAACTCACGTTCTCATGCTTCTTGAGGTAGTAATTTTTCTGATGGTGTTGTTTCAAACCCATTCTGTAACCAACTCCAGTGTTTAACTGCTGCAGTGTGTTTAAGGAGGGAACCCAGCTGCATTGTTGGGTTTTTTTACAATCTCTTTCCAGGCTGCATCTGTACTGCTAATGAATAGTGACATCAAACACATAAATTAGACTGTAGGCTGACGATAATTAAATTGAGAAAGTTGACAAAAATAAACTGTATCAACTAAATCCCCATTTGCAAATTATTATATGCAGTCTTCAAGGTTTAGGCAGAACAATGGATACAAGGGAAGGAATACAGCAAGGTTTAAATTTCACAGGGATAATTTGATATTCTATCTGCGCTGTGAGCAAGTCATGTTGCATCAGATCAAATCCCGATTTCATTTCATTGTGAGAAAAAATCTATTGTTGCCACTCTTTCCCCCTACTTCTTCATTATGAGGATGTAATTTATCGAAGTGCCCCTGAGAGTTTGCAGCAGGGAATGACTGTAGCTTTATATATTTCAAATAGCTTCTTTGTTGCAGAGTGCTAGTGGTTAATAGGAAGATAATGAAAATATGGAAATTAAATTAATTTGGTGCCAGGGCTGAAAAGAATACTCCCTTTAATTTGCAGCACAGCAAGGTTATGAACAAAATTTGAAGAAAGAAAAAGGAAACGCGATTGCTGCATTCTTCTAGGGAAGCTGGTAGGGTGGGGATTTCTCCATTATCCTGAGCTTGGAGAAACATCAAGTGTTTTGCATATCGCTTACTAATGGTAAAGATCTAGATTTTGGATTGCATGGGAAAAAGAAGTTAGTTAAACAGCATGATATGGGAAGGCAAGATATTGATCAGTGACACTCCAAGGAGGGAAACCAAAGTTTGAGTCAATAAAAAGCAAAAGAAGCGCATGGATGGCCCTAAACCCCAGCAAGATTTATTACCTCTATGAAACATAAATTCTAATTAAAGGCAAAGTCCTTTCTGGCTTTTTCAAACTATGCCTAATTAGCCCAGGGAATTCAAAATTCATTACGGGTGCCAGATACTGGTCTCTGAATTGAGAGAAAACTTTACAACAGTGTGTGGAGTCTTAGTTCTGGGTGTGAGCAGCAGTGAGAGAGAGAGCACACCTCATGGGACGTGCTGGGAATCAGCAATTCCTGCTGGTCAAGGCAGCTGCAGCTGGGTGCCATCCTACACTCGACATGGTTCCCTTCACTGGGTCACACAGAGCAAAGACCTCAATTCCAGCAAGTCAGCTAACCCCTGAATGAGTTTTCTCCACCCAATCTCAACACTGTGGATGCTCTGAGAGTCCAACAAACTCAGATTCTCCACTGAAGCCCCATGACGAAGATTAAAGCAAACCAACTCACCCCCACAGACATCAAAGCACGTTTCTTGCTCACCCACTACGATCACATTGCTCGTTGAGGTACTTTGCACAACATTTCCCTCAACCCCTGATTAAATAAATATCCTAACGGTCTTGGAGAAAGATATGACACACCAGCTTGTATCCTTTATGAGTCTGGCAGGCAGTTAACAGAGTGCTAAGCGAAACGCTAATCACTCAGGCAGACAAAACACTGCTGCTCTCCAAAATTGTGTTTTTCTCATTGTAGACACAAACCAGCTACATTAAACCTGTAAATACGATGATGATCTATAATGCTGTGACTTCATGTCTGCTCCCAGCTGCTGTTAGGAGCCAGCTCCTGCCTGTTGAGGCACCTGTGGCCACAGCCCCCTCACCTCAGGCATGGTGGGTATCCACTGCTGCTGGCACCTGCTGGCACCTTGCAAACCATGGGTCCGAGCTCCCCAGCGCTGCCCTTACCTGGATTTAGAGTGCTCACATGCACCCCTACCTTTCATATAGCCAAACATTATAAACGTGCCAGGGTTTCTAAAGCTGGATCAGAGACTGTCCAAACAACTGCCTCGCAAACATTTCTTTCCACAGTTCCAGAAAATGAGAAATGCGGCAAATTAAGCTTGACAGCTTTTTCTTTCAAGTATGATTTCTCTATCTTGTCTTCCCCACAGGCTTCCAAGAAGTGATGCATAAATAAGAATAATAAAGAAATCTCTAAACTATGCCAACAGAACAAAAGGAATATGGAGATGATAAACCATTGTGCTTCAGAAGGAAAGCCAATGACTTCCAGCCAAGTTTTCAACAGGGCAACAAACAGAGCAATTTGTTTCAGAGCTTCAAAGGGGACATGAGCTCATCTCAAAAAGCTGGGCTTGGGGTGAGGGAGAAATCCCCTCTTCCCTTATGGGCACCCAATATCATCCATGAGCACATCTGGGACTTCCCCTGGTCAAAGCGGGATGAAACAGCAGATGGATCCACACGAACACGGGTAGAAGTGCAGGACAGAGAGCAACACTCAGCAGAGCTGCCTTTCTCCAAAGGGGAAGGACACACAGCAGCTCCCAGGCAGCAGGAATCTGTCACCACCTTCAGGCACAGTGCTAGGCAGGAGACAGCACTCGATGGGACAAGAAGCTGAAAAGTGAAATCAAAGCAATTAGCAATTAGTGACTTTGTTAAACTTGGCCAGGATTGCAGAGCTCGTTATTTCCTGATAAGCCACAGAAACAGCAGGACCACAAGTGGTAAACATGATTCTGTGGAAAGGATACAAACGGCTGTGAAAATGTTGCAGCAGTCTTTTTTTTCTTTCTTTCTTTCTTTCTGTCTCCGCAATTTTCACCCTCATTTCTTAGAATCTCCCTCAGAATAGTTTCTATATGAAGCAAGCATTGGCAGGAGCTCCTCTGTACTTTTTCATCCTCTTCAAGTGGAAGAGCTGCTTGTACAAACTTCATTACACATTGGTGGAACAATTCTGGGGTTTGCGGACTAGAGAGAACCAGTGAAATCTTGGCTCCATCAAAACTAATTGCAAAACACTTGTTGCTGAAATAAATCCTGGGCCTATCTCAAAAATAAATTTTAAAAAAATCAAAATGATGGCAGGAAACTGCAGGGCAGAAATCTCGTGTCTGGGAACATCTCGTATCAGGAGCAAACTCATGCGAGGGTTCTGTGAACATTAACGCTGCTGTCACGATCGTTCTAATGAGAGAGTGAGATTCTGATTTACTTAAATCAGGCAAAGATATCTATCTGGTTAGCATACTCGTGACTGCAGCACAATATATTTCAACACTGCGGTTGCAAAATGATCTTTATTTTTTTCCATGGGAGATTACTCAAACCGCGATAATGTGTTTTTCCAAATTAAATAGATAACTTTACAGACTGCTGGGTAATAAAATACGAATAAACACGGAAGACATACCTTATTAAAAAATTAGCTTGTCATTTTTCAGGCTCTTCTTTTGATTTGCAAGTTAATAAAAACCACAGCCAGTTGCCATAGGGAGGATAATTAATTATCCATCTATAAAATTAATGTTGGGGGGTGAGGAGGCTTCCATTTGAAATATTCATAGCACACAGTCGAGCAGTAGAGATGGTGTTAGAAGTCTCCCACACAGTCTGACAACTAAACTTAAACAAGTGTAATTTGAGTGGGTTTTTGAGTGAGGAACATTTCTGGTGGTGCTAAAAGGTGGTCAAAAGAATGACTCAATTTACCAGCTCTCCTGCTAAACAGAGTCACGCGTCTTCCTCTGGAAGGTCAAAGAATTGCAGCGCTGGATTCAGACAATGAGCTGTGCAAGCTGCAGTCCCTGCTCTCCAGCACGTTTTTAAATGGGGCCAGTGCCAGTGCCAGGTCTCCCTGCAGCAGCTGTGCAGCACATCCAGAACCATCTGAGCAACATCCTGCTGCTCACGTGGATACCCCAGGACCAGCTGCACCCAGAGAGGCCCTGGGAGTTGACCCCAAACACGGCTGGGTGAGCACAAGGCTCCCAGAGATGTATCCAGGCACGAAGTCAAGCAAATCTCTCTGGTATATCCCAAAGATCAGCTGAAGAGAGGTCAGTGAGAGAATTCAGTCCCCAGCCCAGTATTAAGTTTCCCACCCAGGCAAACCAGGGAGCCAGAAAAAAATTAATAAGAGGAGATAACAATGTCCCCAAATGCTGTGTGAATATTTTAAAACCGAATATTTATTCCAAAGTGAATTAAGGCAATTTTAACTTTGCATGAATGCTTCCCCCCAGAAGGTTTGAATAATCCACTAATGCGGAGATTTAGTTAATTTGAACCATTTTCTCTGTATCCTTTTCAGAACACTACCATGTCTTTAAATTTGCTCTGATGCTGCTAGTGAGAAAGTAGATAAGTGTGGAGTAGTTCCTGTGACTGAATGTACTCCCACATCTACTAAAAAACTGAATAAAAGACATATATAACTAACTCATTATCACATAGGACAGCAAAAAATTGCTAAATAAGCAGCTAATTTTGGAAGTCTTGTTTGGAGCAGATTTATGCTATTAAAAGAACGAATATGAATATTCTTCATCTTTCCAAATTCTTCAGCTATTATTGTTGCTAATTTTACATCACCATCACACAATGTACTGTGGCCACCCTGGCCCCAAAGAGGTCACCATCCAAAGGCAAGAGATGACAGAAATGTGCAGAAAGAGGAAAAATTACATGGAAACCGTGAGATCAAGATGATGGCCGTGGCATGCACCTTCCATAGACCTAATCATTATCATCAGGCAACGGGGTAAAAAGTATGGGCTCCAAGGCTGATAATGGCACTGCTGTGGGGGGGGCTGATGGTGGCTTTCCTCCAGGAGTGAAGGATTGCCTGAGAGAAAGGAGCAGAAAAGTGTGACTGAAAATGTAATGAGCAGGTGATGAAGGCCGGCATTACGGGCTGATTGGAGGCAGGAACTTTGATCTTGTTTGATACAGACTGCAAGATAAGTGGGGAAGAGTCTGTGAAAACTCTGGGAAATTAAGAAAAGCCATTTGGAGGATTAGAGAGAGAGGAATGAGTACAGAGGTAGCACAGTCACAGTGATATATTCAGTTCCTACAGCTGAGCCACATGGCATCTGTCAAAGTCAGAGGAAAAATGATGTTGCTGAAACGAAATAAAAGCTACCACCTGGACATGAGTTTTATTTAAAGCAACAGATAGAACTGGTGTTTAAACCAGTAGATAGAACAGGCCACTGCCTCAAACATTACACAGGCCCTAGACAAAAATGTAGATGTAAGACTCACAGAGCTACAGGAATCTAAACACTGCCTGGATGGGAGACATCTGTAATGAGCAGAAACACGATGGTGATGGTTCAACCATAAAGGCATTTGTGACTGAGAGTTAAGAAAATTTCAACAATCTTGATCTGATGTCTAGACACTGACGAGGAGCTGTTGGAGGCCCATATTTTAGTTTGGCAGGAAGGTCTGCAGAAGACAGTTGGACGAGCTGTCACACAGAGACAACAGCATCATTCTGTCCCCACTTTCACTTGCGTGACTGCCTTTTACTGCCACAGAACTGCCTGTGCCCAGACAGAATCAGCCAGGGATGCTCTCCTCTCCCCATCATGTTTTCAAGCTGTCAGGGCCTCACTTTGACAAATATTCCAGTGGGAACAGCATCACCGTGTCTCACAGAGAGAATAACTGCGATCATCTGTGAAGAGCCTTAGAGAAAAATACAAAGCTCTACTGCACTATTTGGGCTCCTTCTGGAGAGGACATCAACTGCAGTGAGAGTGTTATTAATTACATTTCATAAAAGAAGGAGAACTACTCTGGAGGATAAAATGTTATTTTTTCCTGGAGTCTCATAATTTCACACTCTTTTAAAAAAGTAAATAAATGAGGCAGCCATTCTGAGAAAGGAGCCACAGTTCACTGCCATATTTAAGCCTCCATTTATCACAAAATTTCTGGTTCACCCTCCCCTCACACTAAAATTACGTTATAAAGAAGAATATGAAGATCCAAATCCCACTTAACTCTGCAGCGATTCATTTTGCTAAACTACTGTTACCTGAGGGGAGACATATTTTAAACCACACTGAAATAATTAGTTGGTTCCTCGTGGCGTTTCCTGAAGTTGGAAGCAAAATATAAGAGTTGACATTTGCTCTCCAGCAGTGCAGGTAAGAGCCCACCACAGTTTCTACAGGAACTAGCTTCTTAAGTGAGAAATTCTCACTAATCAGGAGCTGCTTGGGCAGGTTAAGTGAAGCAGAAGAGAAAAATTATGTGTATTCTGTCACTGATCCAAGGGGTGACAGTGTCCAGCCTAAAAAATACATTGTCCTGGGGATGTTTGCTGTGACATTCTCCATTTTTGCCTCTAAAAGGGCCTCTATTCATTTACCAAAAATATTTCTGTGCAATACCTCATCCCTGATTGTTAAGGTGGCATTTGCAAAATACCACAGTCCTGGATGAAATGTGTCAGGATGACAGCTTCACAGATGGAAATCTCCTTTTCTGACCCTTAGGATTCATATAATCTGGAAAACAAAGATACCAAGATGACGAGGATTTGGAAGTTTAAGTACCTGATTTGCAAGCACAATTAGGTATTTACATTCTAGAATATCACAGAATTTCAGCCTGCACTCAGAGATAGTTGCAGAAAGAAAGGCCTTGTGCAGACAGATAACAAGAGCCTAAAATTTGTACCACTATTTGGCAAGACTATCAGAACATTCTGCCCATGACTGTACTCACATTATCATTTACTCCTGCTACACCTCTGAAATCCATGCCCAGCTACTTCTATCAACATATTTCCCAGCTGACAGTTGCTAGATCCAGCTCAGGAAGAAATTAATCATTAAATTAACAATGTTCCCCTTGATTGCTCTTTGATTTCTTGTGCAATAGCTTTTCCCAGCTTCCCAAATTCTTCCAGCAGTGATGTGGCTGGAGATGTCCAGCCTGCAGGGACCAGGGCCTTGTGATATGAACCTACTTCCCTGAGAAATAAAAAAGGTGAAAACAATTGAGTTCATGGTCAAACTGGTCTATCAGGAGAGAAAAGCTTCCTCCACTTGACATTCCCCTTGGCTTCCTCATTTTCCATAGTGCAAACCTGTTACTTATTCCTGCAAAAGTAATTGAAGGACTTTTGAGGAAGATCGGGGCATTCCCATTTCAAGTAAGCCAGGTATTAAAAAAAAAAACCAAACCCACAAACAAAAAAAAATTCCACAAACACAAATACACACTGTGGACAGCATGACTAACCAGATTGTTCATCTGCTGCTCCTCTCACCACCATAAAGGATTCTTCAAAGACATGGTGAAGGTTCATTAACAAGCACTGCATGGATGAAAAAACCCAGAAGCCCACAGTTCATCAGCTTATACTTACACTGGGAGCAAATAGAGGTCTTCAAATATCTGCCTCAGCTACTCAATCAACAAAGGATTTACTTTTAAAAAAGAATTAATTTGCAGGACACTGTCATATTATCCAGCAAGGACACAGCTCTGTTCTACTGGATTAAGGGTGGCTGTCCTTGCTCACTCACCCCTCACAGCAACACAACTCTCACCTTCTCTTGGCAGTAACTCAGCAAGACAGGCCCATGCTGAACACGACTTTAGCCAGACAAGAAGAATGGAAACATTACACTCTGTTTTCTGGACAAATTAAAATTTCACTCTTGGTTCTTTGAAAAGCCTGGACACCAATAACTCCATTCACTCTACCCTGCATGGATAATGGATAGATGTGAGCAGCAAACCACAGTCTCCCTCAAATGGGATGGATGCTCAGCACTGCAGAGCTGGAGCATTTAATTTCTCATCCATAGGCAGAGTCAGGAGAGAGAGCAGCCCTTCTTCCCCACCTTCACCTCCTCAGCAGAAGGGACCAAAGGAGTCTCAGACTGAGCCATGGCTTACTCTTCTGACTGAAGAAACATGGAATGAACCGTGGCATTGACTTACAAATGTCTATAAGGACTTGCCAAGCAGTGATTTGGTTGGGGTGTATCTCAAAATCTAAGTCCATAATTCAGTATTTAACCTGGCCAAGGAATAGCTCAGAAATATTCCTTCCACAGAGGCCCAAAATATACATGCTGTTAAATCTAAAAATGGCATTTTTCTGTATTTTGTTTCATGACTGACAGATGCAGTTCATCCTCCCGATTTTAGTAGCCAGAAAGGGTTATAAAACTGGGACTAAAAAAAGAAGAAAAATTGGCAGAATAAGTTCTGGTGAGAGGTACCAGCTTGTCTTGCATGGGTGAAGACATGGCTGAATTATTATAAACCTCCTCTCTTCATCTTTGGTATTTTTGAAAGATTTATATTTGACAATCCAAAGGCTTTCAGTTTCAAACCACTCTTTAAGGTTTTTTTTTTATTATTTTTAAAACAAATCAACCTGTGGATGAGAAAATCCCTCTAAGAGTTATGCCTCTGGTGTTCAGTCAGATTTAAAGTTGGGTAATTGGCCAAATGACTAAACCACCATGTCTGTATTTCAGCATTGCACTATCTGAGACAATAATTCATCCATGAGTTCAAGCATAAGATAATAGAGTTGTATGTGACCAAAACAGTGTAATTATATATCAAAAAACACTGTGGAGAAAAATGAGATCCCACAGTAAACATGGTTCCCTACACACACACCCCCCACAGGAAATGGCCATAAAAAGAATAACAGTGTTTTATATAAGAAAAGAGTACCTTGGACAGACTGATTAAAAAAAAAAATCTTCAGCCCTCAAGATTTCCAAAAACCTTCCAGATTTTTGCTGAAAACTATATGCCTGTTTCATTTCATGGCAGGCACTAACAAGCTTGATTTCCTTCTTCATGAGTGTCATCAAACTCAGAAATTCTGGTTTCCAGTTTGGACAACCAGTGGCAGATACAGCCAGCACTGAGCTTTCACATAAAATTCACCATAGAAATCCTTGCAGCCTTCTGATTAAGATGTGTATATATCTGCCTACTAATAAGTGAAATTACTTATCTCCCTCATACAGAAATATAAATAGTTGTTGGCTAAACATCAGCTTTTAGTAACCAAATGCAAATAATCTCTTATCAATATGAAAATTGTTTCAGACATGAAGTAATGTATGAATCAGGCTCTTCCAAATGAGCATTTTCCACTCCAACACAGAGAGTTATGCTCATGTGGCTTGCTGTACCAACAGTAATTACACCTGCAGTAACTCTACCACTGGGTCTGAAATCATCTTTACTTTGAGGGTTTATGTCCATTTCCACGTGGACAAGTCAGACAGTCTCAGAGCTTTAGTTTAGATCCACATTATCACACATTGTGGATGCCCCATCCCTGGAAGTGTTCAAGGTCACGTTGGATGAGGCCCTGACCAGTCTGGGTTAGTGGAAGGTGTCTGCTCGTGGCAGGGGAGGTGGAAAAGGATTGTCTTTAAGGTCCTCTCTGACATATTTTTAACTAACTTATTAATCAATTAACCTACTTTAATTATGTTCCAGAGGTTTGAGCAAAGGAGGAGGGAATCAGAAAGGTGGAGTTAGCTTCTGAAGGAATTACCAAGCCAAAAATGTAACTGTCTCTCTTGCCATCTGCTCTGAGAATGCAAAAAAGCAGCTTAAGCATGAAAAGAACAACAAAAATCCCCTTCCAAGAGCAGCAAATAAGACACCCTAAAAGCACCCACGCCCAGAGAGGCATCTGTGTAAACCTTAAATCCTCTGTGAAACCCCATTGCTTTCCACTCCATATTCTGGCTTTTGTGTACCACACTGACATCCCAAGCTCTCCCAGTGTGTTGTGCTGGAAGTTCAGGTATCTCCTTCAGAGCTGGGGATCCAGAGCATCCTGGCATGGATCAAAGGGACAGTGCATTAATTCAGTTTCTTTGGTGACTTTTACCTTCCCATGTAGAAGTGGTGAATATTTGACAGATATTTATTAATAATTTCAAGATCTGCTGATAAAAATTATAATACAGGTGCATGCTGCTATTTCTCATAATTAGAGCAAAGGGCTCCAAGAGTTTCTAGGATTTATAACAGCTGCTAATGACCTCTGGCAAACCACTAATATTTGCTGGTTTCCACATATACACTTAACGTGATCCAGAGTTTTAAGAGAGAGAGGTAGAAAGTGGAACCAGTAACTAACAAATAGATGAGTAAAATCTTCCTGAAAGAAGAAAAGACATGAGGAGAACTAAATGGTTCGAGACCATGAAATAGCTGGGAAAATTGTGAGATGATTCAAAAAAACGATTTAAAGCCTAGATATAATTCCTGAGTGATGGATACTTTGTTTCAGCATTGGAAAATTCCAACAAGGAAAGAAACTCGGCACGCATGAAGGAACGGGGAACACCCTAGTTTGCTACGGAAAGCTGATGTGAAATGGTTCACACAGATGCGTTAGCAGATACAAGTTTGCATCAAGGCAACATCTCTGAATGCATGACCTCACTGGCTATAAAATTATCCTGCAATAGCGGGAGGGAGAGGGAACAGGGAGGAAGGAAGGATGACTGCAGATAGTCTCATGGAGATGCTCAGCAATACTAATCAGGTTCAGCTACCTCACCAACCACTCCGGTTTGCACAAGAGCAAAGTACGCTAAAAAAAATGCAGAACCAAAGGGGAATCAAATAAAGAGAAATTCGATTAGACCTGGAGCAAAGAGAGGTGAGTGGCCTGTAAGAGTGTCCAGTCACGAGGCAGTCTAACACAAGGCATTTTGCAGTGTAAAAGGGTAAGTGGACTGTGAGAGAGCTGGAGATAGGATCATGAAACCATCAGCAATTGTGTGCAGGTGCAGGATTAGGTAACCACCAGCAGTTGCACATAGCTGCAGGGAGAGGCTCTTTGTTCCTGAAATTACCTGTGGTACCCATTATCTTTGGGATGAATTTGGCTAGAGACCCAGAGAACGAAGAAGATGCCATCTCAGCTAAATGAAGAGATCCTGTCTGTTTTCCAGTAGCTTGTATATAAAACAACTGGTTGCTGTTCCATGGACCAGCTCCTCTCAAGACTCTGATCAAACCCTGAAGCATTTCTGGAAAGGAAAGAAGAGGAGATTCAAAAAGCATACACAGTGCCAATAAAATTCCATGCCGTCCAAAAATGTACTTGATAGGTGCCCATTCCTTGCTGGTAGGCTGAGAGTCAACAAGGCAGCCAAGTTAAGGCTGGATGATGAAAACTCTTGTGAGTACCTGGATGAACACAGGACACAGAGAAGATGGATTTTAAAAGGAGTTTCATCCAAGTAGAAACTGGAATTCATCTTGCAGTGTCTCCCTGAAAATGTTGTTTCCAATCATTATTAAATGACTCAAGGGCCAACGGTGAAATCTGTTTTGTGAGCCCAGAGTTTTTTGCCGCAAGCTGAAGTTAAAACAATTTGTGACAGAAGCAGCATTGCTATATCAACAGCCTAACAGGGTTTTATTAACACATACACAACCTCATTACAGCCTGAATCAATCTCAGCTCAATCAGATATTGCATATTTTATAAGACAGACCATCATGGAGAGATCACCCGGAGAGCCTTAGCAGAGCAAGCAATAGGGCAGGTTTACAGGACTATCATGGGATTACTTTAGAAAGAAATAACCCTAAAAGCTTGAGGGACTACTTCACACCCAAATCCCAGTGTGGAACACCATAAATTCCTTCCCTCGATTCCACTTTCAACCTAACCTCATAAACCAACTCTCACTCCTGCTCCTGTCAAGCGCAGACAGCTGAAGAGGCAGTGCCACACATTCTCTCCCCACATCACTCCACACCATTTCAGGATTTCGGTGTGGAGATTTTTTCCAATTACTATTAATACATTTATTGTTGCTGTATTTGGGCAGGTTTTGTGGGTTTGGGGTTTTCTTTTCTAGTTGTGTTGTCTTGTTTGGTTTGGTTTTTTTCCTATCTGGAATTTGTTGTCTTAAGTACCAGCTTAGTTACTGCCTGAGAGAGCCACCTGAACATGCAGTTCCCAAAGCCAACTCCCCATTTGCAGGTCACTCAGCCAAGTTTTGGCTATAAACCCAAGTCCCTGTGTGGTTGGGTTATTCTCCCCTTTTCTGCTCCTCTCTCAAAGCACTTCCCAGATGAGAAGAGCAGCTTATCCAGGAGATCTTTCCATGAGGTCTCTCCACCCAGCTCTTCCCTCCAGCTAGGGCATACTGAAGCCTCGTGCCAAAATCAGCAAGATGCAGCATGTGAAAAAGCACTGTTTATTTTCTAGGGAAATAACTGCAACCTGTCTTTTCACTTCCACCCTCCTAAAGGCTACAGACATCCCAAGCACACACTCATGGAGCGCCTTTCCTACTACACTGAACTCTGCTGAAGGAGCCCACAAGAGGGTTCTGGGAATGGATATACACAAGTAGAGCCGAGGTCCACTTGAAATATCTGCAGGCCCCTGAAAATTTGATTTTCGTACTGACCCCTTTAGGAAAAAACTATCCAGCGTTCACCCGTGGCTACCTCAGAAGACAGATGGCCCATACAAGAGCTGCAAAACATTTTCTCTGAACATTTATACTGTAAAGCCTTGACTGTTTATTGTAGAGGTTAATGAAGCTGTGAAGAGAACATGGTCTTGCTGAGATTATTGCTTCTGGGCAGCACAGAGCACCAGCCATTCTTAATCCAAACGAATGGCATGACAGATAGACCAATTAAAAGTGTTTCCAAACAAGCTTTGCGACACAGGGCAGCTGTAACGTGACTGTTTTTTCTAATCCCCCTATCCTACAAACGCTATCTAATTGCAGTACCTCGTAGCCTCTGAATTCAGCACTCTCAAAAAGACTTGCAGTGCATTGCTCCTAAACCAGCCCTGTCCAGTCACATGACTCAGGCTCATACAGAAGCCCAAAAAATCCCCATCAGAGAAAATTTGCTGCTTCTTTATTTATTTCTTGCCTCAGCAGCTAAAGGTTATTTCTGAACGCTGTCTGGGAAAAGCACAGGTATTCAGAAAAGTGCTGCTCAATATTTTCTAAAACCATCACAAGAGCTTTTTATCCTGCAGAGAGAGCCCACACGCATCCGTGGCTGAGCACACACACACACTCACTGCTTGGTTAACTCTCCCGCAAATGTTTACTCTGCTTTGGTATAAGATCATACAAAGGGGCATCATAAAATTCCTCAGAGAGAGAAGATCTGTTCTCAAATATGTGGCTTGCCTTAGTCTGTCTAGATGCACAGAAAATCCAAAAAGGAGAGGGGACAAGATACAACCTCTGTTTATAATAATCTTGCGGTTTTTATTAAACAAGCACGGAAAAGCAAAAAGAAATAGAAGTTTTTCCCTCTTAAATCTTCAGTAGTCATCGTATTTCATTACATATCCTTACCTAGATGAGTAGAACAGGCATCTACTAGATGCAGAAATTGGAGCTATGCCTGAAGCTACATCATTCCCACCACCCCAAAATTACAGGCTAAACTCACTAAGCAGGTGTTGGTCAGTGAAAAGCAGGAAACGACATTCTTACCCTTGCAGTGGATTCTACCTGCTACTGGTGGACCATTAAGCACAATAAAACGCTTCCAGCTCTTGGCTGACTTTTTTTTCCTCGACTGTTCTTTCTTTTGCATCTATTTTGCAAATATGGGCTGCTCCAGATCTTACTGAGGAAGAAGTAGAGCAGAGCTCAATAATCCTACTTTCAGACAGATATTAAGTCCTGATGAGCATCAACAAATATAAACAGTGCAGAAGTACCAAAAGAGGAACAGACCAACTTCACGAGGAGTTCCTGATCCTGCATGACCACACCAGAAAATCTCCAGGGAGGACTTGAGCCCAGGGAGAATGGGCTTCAAGAGAAGAGAAATCTGTGCCTTGGAACTTGCCTCAGACTCCTTTGAATCCAACAGGGCAAATCCTGGGCCTTCTTCACTGATCAGGATGTTCATCAGTGACATCAGTTCAGGATGTCACGGAGTCTCTCCCTGGAATATGCCTCTATTCATCTCAGCTCCCTTGCTGTGCTGCTGCTATATTTATCTTTGCTGCTGTCAGTCATTTAGATGTCAGTTTGCTCAGAACAGGACTGACACAAACTGCAGAGTTACCATTTTCTTAAAAGATCCTTTCTTGAGCTGTGCTGTACTTTAGCATTCCTTCAGCAGTGGCCTCAGGTGATTGTGTTTTCCCTCAGACTGGGAGACACTGCTAGAGGAATATCAAGAATGTGGAATTTAAACACCTGGTTTCCTCGATTCGTGGATTAACCAATCACAGAAAAATAAAACTGGCATCCAAGCTGCACACTGCTGTTGCTTTATGACATATTTAACCCAAACTCCCTAATCTCACATTCCATTAATAAAATAACCAAGATCATCATTTGAGGAAGCTCCAAAGACAAAAGCTTGCTGGCTCTAGGTGCTATCTCAACTAATGGGATATTATTTCAATGAGAAAATTGAATAGCTATATAGAGAAAACAAAATAAATATATACAGCATTGAATTCATTTTGCAGGGAGATTTCTCAAGGAAAAAAATACCTTTTCTGGAGAGCATGTTGTTTTAGAGGTAGATTTTTCCATGAAAATATATTCCCTCCCTTCTTCCTGGCTCTTCTCCTTAGATTTTCTGGTTTTCTTTGCCCAAAGGTGTTGGCTCCTTTTCTCTGGCTTGGCCCTCTATGGGTTTCAAGATTATTCCAAGTTGTTTTTACACAGCCTTCTGGATCATGTTAGGAAAAGGTGCTTTAAAAACATGTTAAAATAATGTTATTTTTAAATGGAGTTCAGGACTGACAAAGGCACTGGGCTGACTGACGACCCAGTTTATTTCCATTAGGAATGCATTACCAGTTGGCCAGTCAAAAGCGTGTAGAAAATGTTTATTGACATTTCCACGTAAATATCTGTCATTAGCTTTCCTTCAATACAACCAGGCTCCAAACCATGTGTATTTCAGCTCCCTCCCATTCAACCAGCCCTTTACTCTGCACCTTGCATGTGTGTGGAGGAGCATCGAGGCCAGAGCCAAGCAGGAGAGGTTGTGCACGGGCTGCCAAGGGGCTCGTTCCTTCCTGCACCAGCGCTGGCAGCAAACTGGAGGCAAAAACCCCAGGCACAGAAGTGTCCCCACAGACACTCCTACTCTTTAGCCAAACTCACTTGGTGAGTTTTTACTGAAACAAGAGCTTGATCATCACAGGAGGTCAAGTAAAGCATGAACTTGTTGTGCCCTGCTGCCTCACGCTCAGGGGACAGCTTCCCCCGCCTTAGTCTCTCACAGTTAAGGCATAATCAAATCTTAACAAGACAGGTTCAGGCACGAAGACCTGGAGCAGGAGGAAATCCATCCACAAAGAGGGCAAATGCAAGCAAACAGAACATCTCTGCCCAAAGCAATGCCACGATGTCAACAGAATGCTGCCTAAACCTTCCTTGGGTCCTCCTGAAAGCAAACTTGCTCCCTCCTGTTCTCTGCCGTGGGTTTGAGCAAGCTGATTGCTCAGAGCTGGGATGTCACATCAGCTGTGACTTCAGGACCCTGCAGTGTTCCAGAGACAAAAAAGACTCAACATTCCCTGAAAGTCAAGCCCCAAAAGGAGTCAGGCAGGTTGCACACACACATAACAACCACAGCAGGACAACGCCTGCTCTTGGCCATCAACTCACCCCTGCAGCGGAGAGAAAAGCACAGAAATCCCCTTCACACCCCTGGGTTTTTCAAGGGTGTGTTTCTTCCTGACTTGCCTCCTCTCCTTTCAAATTATACAAACCTGAACTTCCTCCCTGGCTGTGTTCAGTGTGTTTCATTGTGCCTCCATTGTTTTGAATTGTTTGCTAATTTCTGGGAAGCAACTCCACTTTCCACACCGCTGGGATTATGTAAAGGGGGCAGAAACGATACAGAACCTTTGGTCATTCACTTCTCAACAGGGGAGCTCATTGATTTAACTACAAAAGTTTGCACTGTGCTGAGAGCTCTGAATTTCTCCAAACCACAACTTCAAACTTTTAAAAAGATTACAATCAACATTGCTGTTAAAACACAGAACCTGCTCTCAGAAGAGAAGAAATCTGTCCTAACACAATAAACTACTGATTGTTTTGAAAGCTTGAGTTGAAAGATATAGCACTGCTAGCCCCTGGATAAAACTTAGAGACCTAATAGTGTGAATTTCACATGTCACATAACTGAGGGAAAAAAAATAAACTTTTTCAAATAAAACTGGTCATTTTTTAGAAAACAATTTACAAATATACGGACGCAGAGGGTAAGATTCAAGCCATGTGCTGAAAAACCTGGCTTCTTGATACTTCCTGAAGTCTCTTCCCCTTCCTGATCCAAACTCCATCAGTTCCAGTGCCATCAGAAGAGATACCCATCTCTCCCATTAAGGGGAAGCCATTGCCATTGCATGGTAAAAAAGGGCTCTGAATCCACATGGAGAGCATTCAGAATTGGCACTTCAAAATGCGATCTAAGGAAGGAACAACAACATATCCAGCTACAGTAAACCCAGAAAAAAGTCGTCTCACTCCCACAAAATTCCTTTGCATTGTTTCAACAATTTTAAAAGATAGTAAAAATTTTAATACTGCAAATTTTTAAAATATTAATAAGTACTTGGGTTATTATATCTTCTTGGCTCCTGAGTGCATCTGCCCCCATCACTGTCACATCCAAGGTGCAGCTCTGAGCTCCATGGCTCCAGCCAGCTCCTCTTGCTGCTCACGGAGTGCACAATCCCACGCTGTCCACCCAAGCCTCAGCCAGCTGAGGACTCCTTCTGGGCTCAGAGGCAGCTGTGTTGCCAGAATCTCACACAATACTTAGCAAGAAAACGTATTCCAGATAATCAGTGCATCTGACAAACAGGAAAAGGGTCACGGCTCTGAGAAATGGGTTCCCAGTGCATTCCCTTCACACACGCAACCTTGTTCTCCCCAGATGAACAGCTGGGAGCCAGCTGAAATATAAGAACCTCTCCCCTCCAGACTGTGCTCTCTATTCGGGGTTTAAGACAATTACACAGTTATTTGGTGTAAGAAAAGTCAGTCAAGGGGAAGACAAATTGTTTTATTTCTCACCCAGCTACATAACAGATTTCTAGGAGCGCTAACTCATCCGTCTTTCCGCTATTTTACTTTCATTATAAGGTTGGGAATGGGAAGTCATTTTTCACAAGAAAGATCTTTAACTAGTTAGAAATTAAACTGCTCAAACGGGTGAGTCCTGTGGAATGGGACATCTATTATCTGGGGCCCATGGCTTTGGTTGCACCTTATTTATCATCACAGCGGGTCCTTCTCCAAACCCAGCCTCACTCACCAAGTTCCCAGGACACAAACACAAGCGAAAGACATGTGACAATGGGACAGAAAGATCCAAATTCAAAACCTCATTATAAAAAAAAAAAAAAAAAAGGCCGTAAAGTTTCAAAAGTGAGCAGCTGTGCTAAGAGAAACAGGACTTTCTCCCAGAGCAACCCCATGCTCCCAAGCTGAGTGGGCAGATGTGTCTTTCATCATCCCCAGCCTCTCCACCTCAGTGCATCCTCCACTCAACTGCTGCTGCCAAGCTCCTGTCCTGTGAGTAATAAACAACACGTGGGCATCCCGTGTGACTGGTCCCAAGCGGATCAAAGCCATCAACACTTCCACAACCAGTTTCCTGCCCCAGCATGATGGCACGTTTCACCATGTTGACTGTCCCCATCGCTGGTGAACGTCCCAGGCCCTCAGAGGACCTGAGCTGGAGCAGGTCTGGCAGATCCTGCAGTGCAAAGGGCAGAATTAGCCAAAGTGCAGGACTTGGTCTTCTCTGATTCTCCTTCTGAGATATCTCAGAAGGGACAGGACACCATTCTATTTTTACTCCTGATGTGTGGGGAGCATATTACACTGTCTTGGTAATTTATCTAACTTTATTTCTTTATTTTACTTTGTTACAGCAGGCAACTGAGCTGTGCTTCATCCTCTCAGATCTCAAAAGCATGAGGTGGCTGCAGTGGACTTCATGGGTAACACTTACTCCATAATTTTATGCAGATCTCTGCACTCTGCTCCTGGTTGAAACAGAAAATTAGATTCTTAGGAAAAACAAACAGATAGGATAGAAGCGATGTTTCCCTGCAAGGATCTTGCCACCGTAACCAATTTGCTCCAACAGCAAACTTCAACCACTGGTAAAACACTGCAAAAATAATAATGATTTTTAAAACCACACTTTTCAGCTGCTACCTGGGAATATTTTGAGTTTTTTTCCCCCCAAGAGTCAGTCTTCTGGTATGCCTTCAAATAGATAGCTCTGGGTTGTTGATTTTCTTCCAAAAGTTGATGTTAGTAATAATCTCAGATTTTTCACCGGGGGATGAAATTTTAAGACTCATTCCTGTCACTTCTATGTTTTTACTGCTACAATTTCCTTTAAAGAGGAGGAAAGCACCCCATTCTACGTGTTCCAGAGGCAAAAAATATTTCCAATACCTCTTTGCTTGCATGTCATGCAAGCACATCTACCCTCTCACCCACCACAATGACCTCTTTGTTTTCCAATCTCAGCTGAACACCCTGAAAGCATCCAGTGGTCCAGGGCTGCTTCCCTTGCTGTTTAGCAAGTGTTGCAGTAACTGTCATCTACTATTTATGAGACTAAAGCTCCAAATTAATTGCTTCTAAACACTATTATCACGATCACCAAGTATCCTCAGAAGTAATTACATGTATTTTATAACCAATGAAAGAATAAAAAAAATTGAAGGTCGAACCTTTTTGCACCAAAAGTTTGCTTCTTTGTTTTTTCATAGGCAGAAGAATCTCAGAGAGATTCACAGGCTGAATTATTGTGACCTTTCTGCCTCCCAACTTTTTAATTAGTAGAATTGCACAGCTATGGCTTAAAACACTGTCACCCTGAGACTAGGGTGATTGACTTTGAATTTACTGAACATGAAAGGTGTATTTACTGTATAAATTGCAGGGCTGTGCACTTCTGAACGACACTTGCATTCATCTGAACGTCACACATCAGACCACTTTATAAACATGTTATTTAAGACTCACAGTATGCCAGCAAGCACAGGCAGATGTTGAAAACCTTCTCTACTGCAATTGTTTCAGTGGCTCTTTTCATTCTCTATTTTACATCAGGAAAAACTGGAAATTACAGAGCACCAAAGACTCAGGAGCAGAGTGCAGGGCTGTGAGAACAAAAAAAAAAATAGTAATCAAGATAAAAACCAGGATATTTATTGCCTGGAAAAATCTATCTTAGAGTAACAGGGAGAATTGTTTTCACAGCCCAAAGACTAACTTCCGAGATCAAATCTCAACTCAAATAAATTCACTGGTTTACACAAAGGTTCATAGCTTACACACCTGCACATACCACGGCAGCTTCTTTTTCAAAAGGTACCTCAAACATGAGTCAAACACACTGCTCAGTAAAACAAGAGGCAGGTCTCGGCCTTGAGTTATGACCATCTTTTGTTGAAAACCTTTTCACGTGTTAGTGCCCTGCTGAGAGAAGTAAATACCCCAGGCACAGAGTTGAACACAATGAAGTTTCCTCAATATCTCTATTTTTCACGCTGTCACCTTTTGGCCATTAAAATCAGTGTATACACACAAACCCACCTGAATAAAACCCACAAGTGCAAACCTCTATTTCCAAACCCCCTGCCATGGGTTCCACCAGACCAGGTTGCTCCCAGCCCCATCCAACCTGGCCTTGAACACTTCCAGAGATCAGGCTCCCACAGCTGCTTTGGTGTTGGCAAGTGCCCATCTAGGCTGTAAAATGAATGAACATTCTTCAGGCAATGCTACTGGCTTCATTGAGAGACTAAACTCACAAACATTTCTCACGCCGTCTCTGCCGCCCGAGCCAGCTTTCTGTGAGTTAGTTCACGTATCTATCTGCCAGTGCACAGGTATTGCCTTTGCTGGGGGGACTCATAAAATTCATTACCAGGACCTCAAGGTTTTATTAGAATTTCTTTCATAAGGTCAAATCAATCAGAGAGATTTGTATGAGTTTCCACCCGTTAAGCAGTGCTGGGGGTGTTGGGGCCCTGGCTCTGCTCCCCCTGCTAACACAACAGAAACCCAGTATCTGATCTTCCTAAAGGAACTGAGTCATGGTTTCAAAAACCCCATCCAAGCTTTACTGCTCACACCTGCACCGAGCACTCCGAGGTGTGTTCTGCACACATACCTTTGCCATCTCCTCAGCATCTTACTCAATATCCATTTCCCAAAAGTACCCAGCTGGCACCAGCACATTCCTTTGGAAGCCAGACCCTGCTGCAGTGTGGAATCACTCCAGGGAAGACAACTTGGATCGGCTGAGAGCCTGACCTGTATTTACCCACTTAACTTTGGGCACCCTGTTACTCTGTGTCTCCAAAAGTAGCCAGCAGATCTGTTAACTACATCCCTGTGCTGCAACCTGCTAGGAAAACTCATTTTTAGTTCATTCCCACTAAGTGCATAATCAGGTCTTTGCCTCTGCTGTGTATAGGGATGGGTGGAGAGGGGGGAAGACTGAAAGAGGGGATGTATTTTTTTTTTTTAATTTTTTTAAGAGGTGTGATGTGATTTTTATTGTATGACTATTCACCTGCTTTCTGTGACCTCCTAAGCATATTTAAGAGGGAATTTGACACTGGGACCAAACATGAGGCTGGGGGAGAAGTCGGCTAACAAAAACCACATGTGCTCAAGCATTTTGCTTTGCCTTGCTAATATTGAAGAGATTTGTTTTGCTCAGTAAAGCACTTGCATTTCAGCTCAGTCCTGCAGGGAAAAGCTAATCCTCAAGTTATGGCAATGCAGGCAGTTGATACGGGGAAGGAAGGAGGGGGCCAGAGAACCACGGGAAGGAGAAAGGAAAGATTCAGCATTTTAGCCTGACCTGACTCCAGGTTCACACGAGAAGAGGTGAAGCTGCAGCTGTCATGCCGAAGGGAAATGCAGTCATCTATAAACCCAAGGAAGTCTCCTGGGAAAGAGAAGTAACCAAAAAAAAAAGCATTCCTCAAGACTAGAGTTAAGGGCAGGTTTTTCCCACCGGGTGAGAGACCCAGTGCAACCAGACCAGACTCTGGCACTACTCTCAGAGCAGTCCTGGCCAAACTTCCTCTCCCTGCCCCAGCAGGGGCAGATGCCACCAGCCTTTTCCACATCATCTCTCCAGGAGAAGACCTCCTCCAGTGTGAGAAGCTCCACCATCAAAGCACACAAATCCATCCCCTTGCTAATTTACGAAAGATCTCATGGGAACAGCTACTGTCCAAAGTGGCTGAAGGCTGAGAAAAAAATCAAATTATATCTTGACTCTCCTTCCCTCCCCCCCCATCCTGGATATCACTTTCACTCGAGGTTTGACTCATATCTGCTTTTGGTGAGCATGAGAAAATTGTTGCCTGTGCAGCTGAATGGGGAATAACCACTGTGAATATGCATGATCTGATATTGGTATCTCTTCAGGTATTTCAGCACATCTCAGAGGTGAGAGACAGAAGCAAGACTGAGTACTCAGGAGGTTAACAACCACAGCAAACAGCAATTCATTCAGAAAAGCATTTGATCAACACAGAGACAGAAAATTGTATAGCAAACTGGTCTGTGACCTACAGAGCACAACAACTCAAATTGCAAGAGGGGCTCATGGGGAAGGAAGGAAAAAAAAAAAGTAGCCAGCAGGATTCCCAGGCTAAAATAAAAACTGCAGCTGCCAGCTGGTTTGTTCACATCGAATATCCAAACTGAGCTTTCTGGTTTCTCTAAAACTCATTTCATGAGGAAAAATAAAATTGTGATAAAAATACAATTCCCTTCTAACGGCAGCTACTTGGAGTCATGGTTTCTGTGACCTGCCATCGAGAAAGATGTGATGGGAATGCCCCTCCTTGTGCTAAGTGCCCTGGCAGCGAGTGCTTAGCCTGGCAGGGGAGCCCAGAGTTTCACCAAAGGGCAAATTATATCCTGCTAATTGAACCAGCATCATTTTAGAATCTCCCCATGAGCCTGTCAGGTCTGTGCATGGGCAACTGTGAAGATCTTAATGGACCTGGGAGGCTGAATCAAATAGAAGGACCGGGCAAGAGCAGAGAAAATGGGACACAGCGGGAGGGTATCAAATCCTTTCGGGTTAATAACACACCTTCCCGGGACATGAAGCAGATGCCCAGAACTCCGGGCTGTGTTCGTTAATTACCGTACACGAGAAAAACCCAGCAAGGCTCCCAGCACACACAAAGCTTTGGCAGAGAGAAAGGAGGGGCAGGGGAAAGAATCCAGCCCTCCCCGAGCAGTGCAATTAATACATTTGCTGCAGCTTTGTGTCACGTTCCCTCAGCACCACTCAGCTCCAGTTGTCAGCATCTGTCTGGAATGAGCTGCTCCACGAAGCCAGCGGCCCTGCTCGCATGGAGAGGCGAGGGATAAGATTTCAGGAAAGGCTGGAGCCCACTGTTAAGGGATTCGTCCCATATAAATTGCCTGTCAGCTACAGCTGAGGTACAATGTTGGCTGCCCTTCTCCTGGTGAGTAATAGCAGGACTTTGCTGAATACAGAGCTACCTGACTTCCATGGAAACCAAAGTTTAGTTCCGATCTGATGACTGAGATACAGCTCACTTACTTGTGAGAGGAGGTGCCAACGATGAAACATAAAAGGGGACTCAAAGGAGTGTCTCTGCTTTTGCTCCTGAATCGTCTCTGCCCTGCAAGGGTACAGGCAGAAATGCAACAGCAACACCTGAGTGTTGGTAAAAATCCCGACAAAATCATCAGGTATGTGCACGGAGAGGCAATTCCTTTTTCTGAGCATGAGGAATCAGAGCAGGAAAAAAAACAGATAAAAATGAATTTTTTTATCATCCCAGATGTACTCAGTAGAGGATCCGAGGCCCAGAGAAGCTAAATAACTTGCCCAAGATGAAACAAAGGGTTGGAAGGTGGATCTAGCACATAAATCCATATGGTATTCGAACCTATTCAGTACTCTGACCATGCTTTCTTCTCACATGGTAACTCATAAATAGGCTTGGGTGTATACCTCATAATACCATTTATTACATACATACATCTCCCAGCATAGGCAACCAAGCTCCTCGTGGGATTTGACTCGTGTGTTTAATTGGCAGGCTTGTTTGTGGAACCAACAGGTGCATTAGAAGTGAACAGAGAGCACATTCTCACATCACAAAATATGTGCTGCAAACCACGTTATGAGAGACTAAGCCAAGGAGCAAACACAAAACCATCCAGCACCGTCCAGCCCCTCCAGATGGCCAGGAGCCCGGGGAGGAGCACCATGACCTCCCAACCAACAGCCTGGGATGCCCTCAGGCTGCCCACACAGGCACTCGAGGAGGGCTTGAGTCATTTGCACCATCTTTTCCTTACCTCTCACACCTCTTCTCCTCAGTGCTCAATCCCAGTGAATAAGTAACAGGGCTTTCACACTGGATTCATTTTGGCCATAGGAAAAAAAATGTACCAGAAGGAAGGAGCAAGAATTTGGAGAAGGCTGTGGCTGATGTGGAGCGTCCACATCATTGGCCAAACGTTGTTCCTGACTCCTTACACCTTTCTGGTTGGTTCGTATGAGGGCAAGGAGCATCTGATACTCCCAGTCTGTGCAGATCCACTTACTGCCTCAGAAGATGCAGGTTTGTGAGGGGGACTGGAGAGAAAATTGTCTTTCAATATCTTCCTCCAACTCATCTTGATTCTGCTACCCAGTGCAAAAATCTGGTCTGAATATGGCTGATTCCAAACCCCCTTTAAAGGAACAGCCACATTAAAAGAGCTGCAAATTTCCCTTGTCCTCACCTTCCCAAAGTGATTTTTTCTTTTTAAAATGGCTACAAAACGAAAAGAACGGCTCAAAGGGAAAGAAATTATCTCCATTGATCCAAAAAAAATTTGCATGGAAAACTTTGGGCCAAAGAAAAGGTGACATCTTCAAACTATGCTTGTGACTGACATCTTGTCTTACCAGGCCCAGATGGGAGAGATGCCTACAGGAGTGTTTAAAATTAATCTGGGTAACAGGACTGCTGCTACTGTTGTTGGGAACTGTCCTATAGCCAAATTCATTTCACTCTCAGTTTGTTTTTCCTGATGTTCAGCCAAAGTCTGTCTCTTTGTTTCATTGTTAAGTGTGCCTGTATCTGCACCACTCAATGCCTCCCTCCTGGGAGTTTTTACCCTCAATAATGTATAGTTTATTTATTACTGTGACTCTTCTCACAAATTTAATCATGGCAGTGGGTGAAAAGGGTTGGGACAGGAAGATAAAGCTTATCACGTGCATTTTAAGCCTCATCTCTCACTCCAACAGAGGGGTACTTTCCCATCTGAAGACTAAAGATCCCCAGTCTGACCCAGCAGCTTTTCAACAATCCCAGGAGGCAAAACAGCATCTCACGAAACCTGGGACTACATCCCACTCCAAAGGACAAAATTACACACTCTAACAGGATTTTACCCAGTGCAGGACTCAAGTCAATCGTTTTTCCCTTGAAAACAAGCTGCAAATAATTGGATAAGCAGTCTCCTATTTCCAGGAGGTAGACCAATGTACTTGATGTTGCTCCAGCTCTGCTGCTGTGATAAACTCAGTTTAGATTATTCCTTCTGCACACACAACTCACAAAGAGAAATTGGATTGCTAAAAGCAAAGCAAAGGTAAACACCAGTTTTGGAAGTTCCCCTAGTGCTGTCCAGGATTCCTCCCCACTTAGTGGTACGTTGGTTGATTTTTAGTACGCATTCTTCTCTTTGCTGAAACATCCAACTGCTGTTCAGGAAAACTCAATTATGAAAAAGAAATCCTGCCACAAAAACGTACAGTAAATACACACAGAAACCACTTTGCAATGGCCCCAGGATGGAATCATCCTCAGCTGTGTTATGGCTGTCCAAATCACACCGCTGGTCCCAGTTAGACAACAAACTCCTCAAGGCTTGAACCGACATCATCTAAGTTTGTGCAGATGCCAGAAGGTTTCTCATATTCAGCAAACTGTTTCCCTTGGGCAGAAGCCTGACCACACTCCTTATCCACCACTGCAGCCCCCAAGGTGGCTTCTTTTGGGGTGGACCCATTGTCTGTCCCCAGGAACACATCAACAAATGCTGATTCAGTCCACCTGGCCTGTCTTCCTGACACTGACTTTCAAGGGGCCCTTAAGGACAACATAGCTGGGCTTGCAAGAAGAATGGGATCCAACAATTGCCAGTCTCCCAGGCATTCAAACACTTTCTTGAACATACCTTGGAATTATTTTTTCCCTGACTCAATTAGAAAGCCGCACTCATTTTTTTCTCTGCCTTTAGCATCTTCCTCTGGTTTCTCCTAACAAGGTTAAGTTGCAGCATAAGCTGGCAGCCCCTGTTAACAGGAACAAGAGCACACTCTGTGATCTTAGAGGGGTTTGGACTTTTGATTTACTCTCAACACTGCTATGGAGAAGCACTCTCCAGATGTGTTGTGCTAGACAGAGATGCTCCCTAACATAGGGAGGACAGCTGGTATTTAAAGTGCTTAAAGCCATAGGATGGCACCAAGAAATTGGTCAAACAACCCAGTGATGAGGCACCAAGACAGGTTTGTAGCAAAGGTGGAAGTCTCCTTTCTGAGTTTTGGGAATAACTGCATATACAGAGTTCTTCAAATCCATCAGCACACAGACGCAGTTTTTTAATATCTGGCTCTCTGAGAGGAATGCAGTTGGTTTTGGCTCCTCTGTTTTGTCTGCTGGGTGAGGAACCCGAAGAGGAGCTAAACCCAGCCAGTCTGGAACAGCAGTGTCCCAGCCACCAGGTGGGCCAGCCCCAGAGCCACCTTCTGGTGGGGCAGGCTGCATGTTCTATGGAAATCATTCCCACCGGGCTGCCCCAAAGTTGTCTTCCAAGGTCCATACACACAGAAACACTCAGAGAAGGTGCCTCAGTCTAGCCAGGCTGTTCTGGATGCCTTTAAGTTCTCTGTGAAGCCCCCAGGGCAGTGCTAGCCCAAGGATTCTCCAGCAAATGGGACCCTTTAATGGGAAAGTCTAGACTTCCTAATGACCTTGGAAAAGCAGCCAAGCGCTCCTCCACCCAGCCAGTGCCACCTGCAGGCTTGCTGTCTCTGTCCCACTGCCTGAGGAACCCTTCTCCTCCCATTGCTTCAGATTCTGCAGCTGCTTTTGGTCCTCAATGTGACAAATCACTCGTTTCACAGACTTTCCTCCCCTGATACTCCTTATCTGTGTGGTTAACATAATAATCCCATATCTCCATCACCAAACAGGTACCCTTGGAAGTACCATACTTCATGCTGTTGACTAAACACATTTGTTGTCTTTAAAAAAAAAAATTCAAGGAACTAATACATTTCCTGACTCGTTCCCACATGCACCTCTCAGCATTTCCCCTTTGCCAGGATGAGCTACGCAGCCAGCACAGCTTCCACTACTGCCTCCCTCCTCACACAGGCCTCAGACGAACTCCCAGCACTCCCTCCACATACTCCAGGCAGGTTTTGCTCCCCTCTCACCTCCTCAGCAGCACACTAGATCAGTTTCTCAGTTCCAACAGGAAAACTAAAGAAACTAGAATGCAAATAATCCCTTTGCAACCTTCCCCTCACCACCCTTGATCTTGCCTTCCCTATCCACAGGCTTCTAGCACAAACCACACAGAGCAGAATCATAGAATGGTTTGGGTTGGAAGGAACCTTAGAGACCATCTCATTCCAGCCCTCTGCTATGGGCAGAGGCACCTTCTGCTAGACCAAGTTGGTCCCCCCAAGGTGCTGTGGATGGTCCCTCTGCGCGTGCACAGGACACGTCCTCACACAAACCCCTCTGCACTGAGCGGTCCTGACCCCACAAATTTAGGAAGGTGGAAGCTTTCCCTGCTCTCCTCTCACCTCCTGGCTGTGAGGCTGCAAACCTCCACACACAGACCCCCCCTCTCTGCACCTTTAAACCTGCTGAATGGCTCAGTTCAGCCCAGGAACAGAGTGCTTGACTTCAGCAGAATTTAATCAAAGGGACACAACTTTCTTTGGCTCCTCCAGCACTGACACACATCTCTCTTGCATTATGCTCCCTAATGAGGGCCACCTGAAGCCCAAAACGGTGTCTGAGCACAACACAGTGCTCTCCTTTCATGATGGGCTAACAAAAAAAATAATACTCCGAGTATTTCTCCCTCACAGATAAACTTGGCCATCGCACTAAGGAAATTAAAGCAAATAGAGCCAGTCTGTCAACTGGAACGCTCCGCCTGCTGCCTGCCCTGGCTGTTACTTTACATGGGCCTTAAATTAAATGTCAAATAGTGTTTGGCACAAGAGCCTTGTGACTGCCCTTAGAGAAAATCTGACACCTTCGCTAACTGTTTCCCACTGCTCTCTACTGCTTGGCAAGGGCTTAGGGAAGTACAGACTGTCTCCTTGCTCTCTATTTTTCTTCCTTTATTTTTCTCCACAAAGAACGCATGAAAATGAAGAAATGTCTTGTGTTTAATCAAAGTGACTGCGAGGAGTGCATCAGTGAGTAAGTAACATCAGGCACAATTTGGGGCATTTCACTTGCTTTCCTGGCACTTCCACCCCAATTAAGCTGGCACAACAAACATCCATCAGTGCTTTCTCGTCTCTACCTGCTCCAGTTTCAGTACTTTTGACTCTGAGTTTTAGCATCTTTTAGCAAAACAGAAGCCCAACAGCTCTACCACATAAGGTCACCCTGTCACCTTGCAGTGCCAACACACCTGTGCCAAACCAGTGAGGCCCTCTGCCACAACTTACCATCACCTGGGCGTTCCCTTCCACTGCATCCCCAGGAGATAAGCCATGCACAACACACCGGAGACCTCCCAGGGACTGGCATTCCCTAATGCCAGGTTAGGAACTGGGCTTTGAGACAGCAATTGGGTTATTATAACAAAATGGCAATGACAACTGAGCCACAGCAGCTCTCCGTGAGCACACACAGAGCCAAAGGGAAATGGAAATGGGATTGCACCCAGCTGAGACCACCCAGACTGCCTGCACCATGCCAGTCTTCGTGCAGGGGTGAGTCTGTCCCCCCTTACCATTCTCTAGGCTAAGACACCAGTACGAGCAAACCTATCCATCTGCAAGGATGCAGATTCCCTCTGTCCCAACAGGAATTACTGAGGAACAGAAAGTGTTTAGCAGGACCACAGTTCATGGAAACAGAGCACCTGTTGTGAGAGGGCAAAAGCAAAACCAAGTTATCATTAAGTGTCTAGAACCAGAACAAACACTGAGCTGATCTTGCTGCCTCGTGTTTGTCTCTTACACCAGAAATGTGCTTTCCTTCAAGGTCTGGAAGCTCCATACTGTGTCTCTGGATGATAGAGAGCTAACTGCCAATGGCCACAGATTATGTAAGTATATACACATATTTTAAACTCAGCTGAAGACCAAGTACACTGTTCCTCATACACACCTGGAATCCAGTTTGGGTTCACACACACTTCATCTCCACCCTATTGCTTTAATCCCTGCAGAAAGTTCCTGGCAGCATCAGTGAGGGTTTCAGCTCTGCCTCTGTGCTCTGGGAAGTTCACACTGAGCTCAGAGTGCTGCTACAAGGGCTGTGAGAAGATGAGCCTTTCCCATGGACTTGTTACTATTCCATGTCTGCACCCAGCTGGAGCTCAGGAGCTGCAGAGAGGAAAAACAGGAACCAACATATTTATTGTTTTAACCCCTCACCTCCCAGAAAAAAATAAAAAAAGGAAAAAATAGAAGAAGCCTGTGGGTTGAGGTGAATTCTGGGCAAAGGCTAAAGGGATGTGAAGGGGAGGCGGTGAGTGGAAAATATGAGGAAACAAGAGAACCAAGAATAGGTGCTTTCTGCAGTGTTCCAATTAAACTGTACTATTTTGAATTCTGCATCGATCACACTGGCAGGCAGAACTCCCACAGTGATGATGGTACTGGGTCTGTCCCAAATTTGTCCCTGCCCCAGTGGAAAGATTGCTAGAGATGGGCAGCACAAGGGGCTCCTCCTTTTTTGAGGAAACGCCTTCATCAAGACAAAATCATGCAAAGCTAGTGCCAGTCAGGTTCAAGGGGTGTGTGAAGCTGAAGGTGCCTGAAGGCAAAGGCACAAAAGTGGCTCCAAACTCTGCACTCACCTGCAGCAGGGAAGGTTGAGTTCTTGAATTAAGCTGAAACACATTTGTGTAGTCAGCAGCGCCTTTCATCTGAGCGTCTTAGCTGATGTGCACAGTGCTGAGTACCACACACTCCAAATCATAAGCCTGGTGCAGAAAAATTAAGTGACAACGTCCAAAGGTTCCCCAGCAAGCTCTTGGAGCTGATGTGGGAGCACAGACTGGTAGACATCTACCTGTGGCCACTTGCCAGCACTTCCCTATCAAGGACAGTTTCAAAACCCATTCCTTCTGCTCAGCAGTTGTTTGCTATTACAGAGAGACAGCACAGGATCATCAAGCGGCACAGTGCTGGCTGACTGGAAACACAGCACAAAATAAGTATTTTCTTCTTCCTTTTTTTTTTTTCCTCCCCCAGGCAGCCTGTAGCTCTCTGTGATGTGCTCTGCTGATGGGTCAAGCAGAGCAGGAAAGACCCTCAGTACTTCCTATGCAAAAGGGAAGCCTAGTGGGATAAAAGAGATGCTCCGCTTTTTCTCATCCTTACCTCTCCCACCATATTTTCCAACACACAACTCCTTGTTCTCAATGAACTCCTGAACTGCTGCAAGGCTCTGCTTAATTTCCTACATGCCCCCGAGGCCTCCCAGGGCTTGAAAGAAAAAGACCTTTGGAAAGGATCGAAAATAGTGCAGGGGAACTTCCATCCTGTGAAGCACAGTTATTTGTAAACTGCTGTGCAATTAAAGCGCTGCCTGGGCACAGCAGGAGCTGAGGGAAGTGTGCCATGAGCTGTGCCTGTTACATTCAGTCTGAGCCCATGTGTCCTCTCTCCTCAGCAGCTGACTGAGCTGCTGGCACTGGGTAGTGTCCATCTAAGGGGAGAGAACAGTCTCATCAAGAAGGAGGTTAGAGGGGCAGAGCTGTGGGAGTGCAGCATAGGGTGGTCTGTGTAGCTACCTTCCTTACACTGCAGCTGTCTCTCCATGGAAAAAAATCCTCTTAACTCCAGATATTTTGCTCAACCAGTGACAGACACTGTTGTGATACACTTCTCTTCTCCTCCAAAAAATCAGTTTCCATCAGAAATTCAATGCAGGAGCAGGAAAGACCCCTCCAGCACCATCCCCTGCAGGCTCCAGGATCCATGGAAAACACAGCAATTTTCATACCCCGTTTCCACGATAGCAGTGAGCGGTGCTGCACAGGCAGAGGGTCACCACTGGAATGCAAGTGTGGGCAGAGGAAAGTCTGAAAAGGGAAAAAAATGCCTCTCCTGCCATCAGCACCGTATCTGGCAGAAGAGGAAAACAGGAAGAAGGATGCCAGCTGTTTTGATAGCTGTTCTCGGTTTAATGTGTCCTCCAAGGTAAATATACTCTCCTAAAGGAACAAGATCATAATTGGGTCTGTGAAAATTTGCCTCTCAAAGCACAGAAAACCCAAAGTACCATACCATGCAGCCAGGAAAGAAAGGCAAAGATAGAAAATGCTGCTCGAGGGCTACAATATATTAAGACCTGACAGGAGAAGAGACATCCCACACAGCCAGGGAAGAGTCATTGGAAGAAGAGCCAACAACAATTACTGAGGTGATGTCTCAGTCTGTAAGACAGGACTAGAGAAAAGCCTGGAGAGCAAGCTGACTCGTATTTTGCAAGAAAGACCTCAGCCCCGATCGCGTTTCACTTGCTCCACGGACAGTTGGCAACCCACAGCTGGGCCAGACTGGCAAAAGTCCACCAGCATTTATCCAGCCTTGCCCACTGGCACTGGCAGCCAAGAGCCTGACCGTGGGGACTGAAGGCATTTACTGCTGTGCAGGGCCAGCCCTTTACCACTGCAACAACAGAGAACCTCAGAATGCACATTCTCTCCCAGCACCTATGGGCAGCAAAGGATTTAACTGGAAAATGCTAATCCCTTTTAATAAGATGACCTTTATGGTCTGTACTTTGCTAGTTTTAATGAGCCCGCCTGCAAGGGTTGATTGATTTACTTGCCTGGTGCTCTTAGACTCAAATTTATTATAATTAAGTTGTTAGTTAAAGAAGTTTGCCTTGCTCGCCGTGCCGGGGACCTCAGGTCATTATTATTAGACTCTCACATGCATCACCCCCATCATTCTGCATCTAGAAATTAATGAGAGATTGGCAACGTCGCTCCCCTCCCCTCCACCCCCCCCACGCCGCCCCTGCCATGGTTACTTTGGCAGCAGAGGGGCATGAGCAAATGGAAAGGCAGGATGGAATAGGGGTTTCTGTGCACAAGCGAAGCGCCTGACTCACAAAACCACTTGGAGCAGAGCGAGCGAGGCCAGGGCAGCCTTCCAGCTGCAGGCACTGCCTGCTTTCATGGCACTCGGGGGCAAGGAGCTGAGTGGATGGTGACGATGCGCAGAGTCCGGGCAGATTTCCGCGTGCTGGACGAGGGAGGAGGACTGGAGAGTCACGCTTTTATTTACTTAATCAGTAAAACAGCTGTTTCCCCCTACCCTTGTCTAGAGAATAATGGGGCATTATGCTCTCAGCGCAATAAAGGGGCCACGCTCGCACGATTACATCACATCGCCGTGCAGAGCCAAGGATGAAGCTCAGGAAGCCAAGGATTCAGCTCAGGAAGAGCCAGCAACAATTGCTGAGGTGATGTCTGCAAGGCACAGTCCCGGGGAAGACACAGGACAGAGATTGCTTGCGTTTTGTGAGCTCCACCAGAGGCCAAGGGCTGGCAAACTGAAACCTGCTCATGCCTCGCTGCACTCCAGGGATGCAACCCCAGAGCCTGCATCCATCAGGGAGCACCTACTGTGTGTGCCAACCCCACTTTGAGCCTTCATTTCCCCACTGGCATCGTGTTTCTTTCACAAAGCACACAGATGCATGAGCTTATCACTGCTGGGCTCGGCCTGAAGCTCCCTTTACTACTGAGGGTGTGCGACACCCAGATTATAAATTCCTCTCGACACACTGTATTTTTGCTGCTCTGTTTGAGGTATCTCTACCCTAGTGCAATCTTAATCAGTGATTAGATTTCTTAGCCATTGCAGCAAGCAAATAACAAGATTTCATTGTTAATAAATAATAATAAATAATTTTCCAGAGACATTTACCCATCTTCCAACCTGGCCAGACACAAGCCAGCTCCAAAAGTGAAGTTGTGTAACTGGATTATGCAGTGCCCTCTGCAAGCTAATAAATTCTGCTTGAGTTAACTCTGGCCACGTGGCATTTGGCCAGGTCAGCTCACAGCAGGTCAGCTGAGAGCTTGGGTTGAGAGAGCTCTTGCTGTGAGGAACAGGCTGGATAAACCCTCTGAGCACACTGTGAAGGTGGATTAAGCCAAGCCACAAAAGGGCTTGCACCATTCACCCTATGGGAGTCTGTTGAGGAAGGAGGACAGAATATACACGAAGCGTGTGCTAACTTCACCGTATGACAGTTCCAACAGGAGTCATCTGGCTCACTATCACCAAAACATCTGGCTGTATCTAGAGAAATGGCTACAGCCGCATATTTTGACACAGAACTACCAGCAACAAGGTCACCATAACCAGTATCACCCAGAGAATGAGAGGACCCTTGACAGCAGGCAGAACTCGAGGAACGGAGCAGCCAGACCAAACTACTCCATAAAATTCCTGAAGGAATCATAGCTGTGAAATTGCCTGCAAAGGTGAGAAGAAAAAGCCCTGGCAGAAGTCCCTTGGTGTGCTTTTGGTTTGGACACCCTTCCCTGAACGAAGCAGTCAAGATCTCAATCCCTCCTCTCTTCTACAATCGAGCCATGGGGCTACACAACCATTTTTCTGACCCTAACCGAGGCAATATTTTAATGAGATGCTCTGGGCCACGGTGAAGTCTGCAGACATGTTTATGCACCCTTCGTGAGGAGACGGAAATGATGGGAATGAGTCATGACAGGTGATGGAATGATTCAGCCATCCATCCACCCTCTTTCCATGAACTGTATCACTTCTGACTGCAATAAATTGCCCATATAAAAATAATGGGCTGTTAAATTCCAGGGCATCTCTCAAAGTCAGAGACTCCTATTTCTAGGATGGTATTTTCAATAAGCAGATTTATTTGAGAATTGGAAAAACCTGCTCCCTGGCACATTTAACCCCAGTGCAAGCACTATCACTGCTATTTAATTAATTAGATTTCAGCTTTATGGACTCCCAGGTTAGTCCGGCTCAGAGCAGGCAGAGAAATACGGAGACCCACAGAAACATGTTGCCAACGAAGTGAAGTTCATAATCAGGCTTAACTATCACACGTGTTAATGGCTGGAAAAGCTGTAACTATTAGTTCATTTCTGTGCTTTATGAGATGTATTTACATGTGAATGACTACGACAAGTACAGGAATCTGTCTGAAAATTAAAACATTCCTGTAGAGAGGTAGCGAGGTCCAACCAGGCTGACAATGTGCTAAGGCCAGCAAAGTCATCAGGAAAAAGGAAGAAACACGTTACAGTCACTTATGGGATGAATATTCTGGATTTCAGTAGCTTTTATGGATGTCTCTCCTGATTCAAGATGAGATTTTGTGAGCATGTTAGTCACAAGTAGTCCCAAGTTATTAAATTTATCCTGACTTGTTATTAAGGACTAGGAATGACAATCAAGGGAAGGTACTGGCCCAACATTTCTTAGCATCAAGGAGGACTCATGCATTTTCAAGGGAGGAAGAAAACCTCCTTGGTGTTAATAAATGGGAAAATAAAATCCAGACCTGTGACAGGTGGTGCTTCAAAATCCTCTACACCACACCTGACATATATTTTTCAAGTCCTTTGCAGTGATGCCCCAGCCAAACTTTAAGTGGTTGCCCACTTTCTACCTCAGGTCAGCTCTTCATTTTGCTACCAGGAAAAGCCATTAAATAGCGCTGCTGTATTTCTTTTAACATTGTGTCCTACCCAAGATAAAACAGCAGAAAAGGTCACGGTGCACCTCAGTGCCTCCTTTAATGGCTTCAGTAGCCCTCACTCACCAAGTGCAGGTTCACCGAGGAGATGTCTGTCCAACACCTCTCAAAATCCCTTAAAATCTCTCAGCTTATCTCAGGGCAGAGTTTAGTCCTTACAGTTATTTCTCGGGTGAAAACTTTCCGTTTCAGTGGTGGCTTTCTCCTGAAGCCAACACATCCATCTATGTGCTGTCCTCACCATCCACCACTGTCGTTTTCAGGTTCAGGTCCAATTCAGCAGCAGAGATTTTTTTTGTTGGTCCCACCACTGATGCAAAGGCAAACCTTATCTGCAGCAATGCTTGATTTCCATTCTGGAACACAGATCCCTCTGCAAGCCTGAACCATCCTCCTTTATAAGATATTTTCAAAGCACACTCGAAATCCCTTTAATCTTACCCTGCTCTGAAATAAAGTCCGTGATGTCTTTCCCTGCCTGTCTGAAGAGCATTCTCGCCAAGAGAGTTCGCGTTAGTCTCCCACAACACATGTAACTGAATTATGCTTTCAGAAAGTTGCCGTATTGATCTCTCTACTGATAAAAGAAGGCATGTTAAAAGACATTTTTTACTGCTGACATGACTGCACAATAAGCAGGATAGGATAAAAAAACGTGTTCTTCCTTGCTAGCGGACAAAGAGAATCCCTTGACTACTCCCACAATGGAGAAATGCAGATCCTAATGTAAAACCAATGCATTAATCATGTTTGATTAAGTAAACAGCGACTTTGCTACTGTGGTGGCCACATGTCATTTGTAATATAGACTCTCTGGTCTGGTTAAATGAAAACTAAATTGGGCTAAACAACCAACTCCACTGTCTGCTTTCAGGCAGATCCAAGAGGGGAAATTCTGCTAAAGGCACTTATTTATCTTTCCATCCCAGCTGAAGCTAGTTTATACATTTGTGTTTACACATAGCTAGGTATGTACATTAATGATGGGCTGTGTGAAAACGTAAGGTTGAGCTGACCAACAAAATAAGCATGGGGAGAGGAGGGGAAGATTGGATCCCAGCCCAGGAAGATCTATGAGGATCTCCCTTGTGCAAAATAGAGATTGTGCCAATTTTGTGGTCAGCTGCCTAAACCATACTCTGCCTTTGATCAATGCATTTATTTTAAATTCCCCCGACACCTTGAACTGCCCAATTAGAGCTCCAACACTGACAGATCAGCCAGACTCAGTATCTAAAGCTAACCCAAGCCAGATCCAAACCGAAGGTGTTTCTTGGCCCATGGACACGCTCATCCTTCCCTCCTCCAGCCTTTTCTCCATGACCCCCATGCCCACAGCACCAGGGCACCCAGCAGAGCAGTGGATCCCAGTTCACGCTCAATGCTGCAGCTCAGGGACACAACACATCCCACCTGCCTCTCCAGCTTCCCACCCTAGCACTCAGACTTTGGGTCAGGGCTGCCACACACATTCTCCCACCATCTTCCAGCTTGGAACAATGCCAAGAACTCCAGTCCACTGAGGTCAGTGGAAATTCTCCTTTTGGCTTGAAGGAGTATCCCAATCCTCAGGGGTGGAGGTGGGAAAAGAAGCCAAGTTGGAGAGATGCTGACCAACATAGGACCTTGTCTTCTTCCAGAATCAGCTGCCTGTACTTCAGAGACTCAGTTATGCCCAGCTATTTTCTTTCCCTATTACTCCATCATTTCCACCTCCACATCTATACTATCACCTAAAAGTTTATAACTTGTAATTCAAAGCCTAAAGAATTCCAGATAAAAATGTTTACTTCCCTGTAAAAAACTGAGAACTCTGGAAGAGAGACTATGGTTATAGTAGAGGATGAAACTATTAATATTCCAACAAATTCACTTTCCCTTGAAAGTATCTACCTTTTTTCTCTATTTTGACACTTGAGCATCATCTTTGGCAGAAAAAGTAAAATGCTGCTGTTCTAATTAGGAATTAAATTGTGACTGCTGTATTCTGATGTAGATAATTACAGATATAGCAGAGAATTATGAATCAAGAACCCACAGTATGGTAGATGAATGGAGGAAAAGCCTTTTTCCAGAAACTGGAGGATTTTGTGTCCACACCTACTGGTCTTGATTATTTCTGCTGCAGCGAAGGGAATCTACACTGCCCAACCTGCACAGCAGTTCAGCTAAAGAAATCACTTTCGGCTTCAAAACCATCCGAGCAGAACAACAATCATCCTATAAACAAATAAACCTCTTGGGGCAAAAGCTATCCCAGTTTTGGCATCATTGATAGAGAGTTTCAGCCTCTCTAATTTTCCAGCCTAATTTGCAGGTGTCTGGCAATTTCTCTCTCATCTTCATGTGCATTCAGTTAAAGATGCCTTGAGATAAACTGCAAGATTTCTGTGAAGCATTTGCTCAGCTCCCCCTCCTATTCCTACCCTGCTAGCATCACCCTGGGAAAGGAGCTCTGATATCAGGCTGAGAGAAAGTCAATAGCTGACAGCAAGGAAATAATCTGAGCCATTGATCCTCACTTCAGCCTTCAGAGTCAATACAAACCAAAGGGAAGACACATGCTTATAAACACACACAAAAGGGAGTGAATATATTAACTCCCAGTGTGCTACAAAGACTAGGAATGGCTAATGTGATTAATGAGCGCAAGCAACGCCGGAAAAGGCACATCCAGAGAATGAAGAACTTGCATATCAAGTCACGAAAAATATATTCCAACAGGCAAGAGTCAGAGAACAAAATATTCTTCCGTAAAGGTCAGATTTTCTATCTGAACGTCTAAATCCCTATGGCAATGCAGAGGATATAAGTGTCTGTATACCCTCAGAGATGGCCTATTTCATGTCTGCCTAGGGGCAAAGGTAGCAAAAAGTCATTTTTAACCGATACTCATCCCCTGAGAAAAGCCGAAGTCTCCTACCAAGTTCCTCACCAAAAAACACTCAAAAGAAAAGAGTTCAGCACTGAGAAGGGATGTTATTGCACATTTAAGCTTGCCAAGGATGCCCTGATCCTTGGCAACAGATTTTTCCTGGAAAACAACTACATCACTCAAAACAATGTGACTCACTTTTAAAGTTATTCTTCATTCTATCATCAAACTCGTCTTTTACAACTCTGTTTTGCAGATTGGTATCTAACCCAATAGTGAGGCCTTTATTTTACATAAACCTCATTTTTCTATCAGATATTCACATAGACTTCCAGTGTGCCATCGGAAGATGAACTACGACACTGAGACTATCGACTATATGAAATATTCTTCGTAATTAATTCACAGAGCACTCTGAAAATGAAGAGTCTCAAGGATATATTATGGTCAGACAATACCCACCAACACTGAAGAGTTTGACAAGAATAAGCCCATATTGATGAGGTAACACTCTACTTAGATACACGCGTATTTACTGAGAAATAACAAAAGTTGTAATTATTGGAATGATACAAAGCATGCTGAAATCACATCCATAAACCTAATACACACTGCCCAATTATCAGACACACAAGCTCGGGATCAAGTCCTGCACTGAGCTTCATGGTCAGACATAGATCAGACAACCCTACGTGCTGCTCTTTTCCTTCTCAGCCCCAGATTTCCCCTCCAGGACAGTCTCTAGAGCCTGAAAACTGCCAGATGAATCTGGATACAGACTTTCTTTTGGAACAGAGATTCAATTAAATCCCACTTTCCAAAATGATCTGTGCACGCATCTGTGTGCGCCTCACCTGTGCTACAAATAACACCTGAAATTGGAAAAGATCGTGAGTGATATTCTTGGCAGCGTTAATCACGCTGCTTTATTGACATCAACTTGTATTATACTGATCTACACCATCTGGTCCCAAATCTAATTTGCTTTTCACTGCCGACTTGCCAGCGGTTTACTTTCAATATTTTCCTGAGCTGGTGGAATGAGAAAAGACTGGTCTGCTTCAATTTTAATTTGTAGTCCGGCTGCCTCCTGTCAGCTTCAGTTCTGCCATTCCTGCCCAGCACAAAGTTGCTGTATTTCTTATGCAAACAAGCCTTACTTCTCCCAATTAAAAGGAAAGTAATGCTGAAAAGAACAGGCTAGACCTTCACATTGTGTTTGAGGGAGAAGGAAAACATCCCAAAGGTCTGGCTTGACACGCAACTTCCATGCCCCCCACCTTGGCAGTTGTGGGTTTCGTTTAACTTTGACTGTGTTGGGCTCTGTGTGTGAGACAGATGTCACCTGATGCACCCCTCAACACCCCTATTGCTGTTTGGGGTTGAGCCTTATGGAAGAGGTTGGTTATCCAGGCATCAGGGACCCGTTTCTGAATCGCTGTCCCATTAATCCCCCTCTGAAATGGTCTCTAGCAGCAGCACAGTTCCCTGCCTGTTCATTTTCCAGTTATTTCAGATCTATGAGTCCAGTATTGGTTGATGGACTCCCAAATTAATGGCTGCCAGTTTATCAACCCAGGGGAAATTCTATCCATTTTCTGCTGAATGCAACAGTTTTGAAAATGGTTCGTGTGAAATATTACTATCCCTTACACGTGAAATAATAGGATTAGGTCCTTCTATGCGTATCTAAAGAGATTATAAAATACTTAAAATACATTAACTCCATTTCTTTCAGCATTTTTTTACCAGAAAACAACACACCTTCTATTTACAGATTTTATAATTGCTAAAACTAAAAGTAGACCTGTTTTTCAAGGCTAACTCAACCTCCTTCTTAAGAGTCTCCATCTTCTTTTGGCTGCGGTTATGTGAGATGACAAGTTTATGATCCCCAGTGCATTCCAATTCTCCTCCTCTAGGATATTATTAGCCCCTTTGTTACAGAGTCTTTCCTGTCAAAATGAGCTCATAAGAGTTTGAGCAAACTGGATCATCTTTAATAAAGTGAGTTAAAATCCGGAACAGCCCCGCAAGGGGCTCTATGGAAAGTAGCAGGGGATAGACACCTCTTCAGCTCACAGACTCCAGCAGAAAACAAATGTAGAAAATGGGCAGTGTTGTGGGGGCCTCAGAGCATAATTCACCTCCCAGTTCCACCCTTCTGCTTGCATGGGATCTTTTCCATTTCATCACAGCCTCCCAAGACAACCTCTGCTCCCACCAGCCCATCCTCACAGCAAGACCCATTTAAAGAATGGGTAGGACAGGCCGTGCCCACACTACCCTTAAAACACATCAGTCTCCAGGACTGGCGAGGGATGTTAAACCTGGTGCAGCAACAAGCTAATTCTCCCACCCGCTGCTGGGGTGATGCCGTGCAGGCAAGACAAGCCACAGGTAACCCCTTTTAAACCCAAATAAAAGCAGAAGATGAAATCAGGGCCTGTGAAATCCTGCCTGAGGGACCACCTCTCCCTCCAAAAGAGCCTTTACAGACTACCCAGGCTCAGGCATCGAGGCATTTCAGCATGAATGGGCTCCTTGGCTGCTCCCCACCTGCTCTGCTGGCAACATCACTTTGAACTTAACACCAGTTCTGTGGAACGTGGAAGACTGAATGATCGTATCCCACAGTGACAGAACCTGATAAGCGGGATCATTGACTTTAGTTTGCCTTCAACTCAATTATTCATGCCCCAGCTAAAATAACTCCTAATCTTTGGCCATCTACTAACTAAGCATTACCCAATAAACTCTGACCCTATTACACTGCACTCCAGGGAAATTTATTTCTGACAACAGTTTAGAACCATCTACGTATTGCCTTTAGCTTAAGTTTAGAGACCAAACTGAAGCCCTTCCAAGACTACAGGGTATATGCTGCTGTGATTTGGAGTGAAGACAGAGAAAAGCAGGTCAGAAATCCCTTGTCTGAAAGGGAAAAGAAACACTCCCAGGGAAATCAAAACCCAGCACTGAATTGCAATTAAGTGAAACTGGTCTATCAGTTTTTTCTTGGCCCAGGCTAAATAAAGTGTGCCCTGAACAACTATATGGCAACTATTGAGAAAAGCAAACCTCACATTAAAATTCAGTTCTCCCGAATAATTTGCAGCCTGATTAATTATCACCTTCATTCAGCAAGGTACTTAAACAGCTGAGCAATCCCATTAACCTCCCTAGGACTACAGAGAAGATTGATGCCGGGTGAATGTGTGTTGCTAGACCTTGTGAGGGTTTTGCAACCAGGAAAAAGTCTGTAGGTTCCCCATCCATCTCCCTTTGCCCTCCATCTTGTGAATATATGGGCACCCACGTATCTCTACGCTACAGTATTGCCCTTCCAGTCAAGAAGAACAGATGTCCCTGTCTCCAAGTGAGGAAGAAAGGAAGGAAAAATGGATAAAGGAAAAACATGTGGCCGAAAAGATCTCAGCTGCTCAAGAGGTTTATCCAGCAGCAAGGAAGATCTATGGGCTCTACTTGTCTCTCCTAGAGGCAAGATTTCATTTTTAGATTAAAAACTTCAACACCCACTTGCTGTATGTGAACAGCACATTTCTCCCGTGGCTAAAATTGATAGTATGCCATGTGCTGTAAAAGGTTAGCACCAGCACTATTGTAATCCTTGGCCACAACTTTCATTTCCTTAATTTGCTGACACAGGGTAATGGAGGGCTCTGCTATATGAGAGAATACTAAACAATTCGAGTTACAAATTCTCTCTGAATGTCTAAGCTGACCTTTGAAGCTTTCAATAAAAATATAATTTAAAGAGGGGGAGAAAAATTGTTAACATGGAAATGGAGTTACAGGAACAGGACCAAATTCATTCCTTTGACTTGGTATCTGCTCATGTTTGATGTCAGCTATATAATTATACATCACAGCTTGAGTGAAAAAGGCATTTGGTTCCACGCTAAAAGCAGGCCACATATAAATGGTTTATTAACTGGAAAGGAATCAACAGTGCTCAAGTCTTTGGGGACAGCACTTCATTAACAATCTGAGCATCCTCCCTCTCACACAGCCCTGATTTCTCTTTTTGGGCTGCTTTACATCACTCTGTGGGAGCACAAAGGGAACTCTGAAGGCCATTTTTATTTACATCTACTCTAGGATGCCATGCAGTGCTGGAGAGGTGAAACGTGGTTTTTGTGTACATGACAACGTGGCCTGTGGTATTTTAACAAAGAAAATCTTTAAGGGGAGCTGCCAGGATGAAAGACAAGAGTTCCCTCATGCTTGGGGACATACTTTAGCGGTGCACTTGGAAGTGCTGGGTTAACAGTTGGACTCTACGATCTTAAAGGTCTTTTCCAACCCAAACAATTCTGTGCTTCCGTGATTAATATTCTCTAGAGATCCCAGAGCAGACAGTAGCTGACATGGGCATGCTTCCTCCAAATCCCTGTCAATTAGCAGTGCTGCATCAAGAACAAGGGGAGTGTTTAGTGTGTGTGTGAAATAAGGCCAAAAAACCCAAGAAAAACAAAGAAGCCACTCTTGTGGCCCTCGTGATAGATGTGACAATGAAAAAAAAGGGGGCCTCATGTTGGGCAATAGGGAGAAGGAAGAAGAAAGCTAATTCTTGAGGTGGGCGAGAAGTTGACACCATAGCAGTTTCTTCACAGGGAAAACAGGTTTCTGCTCATTCAGGGAAATCCTGTGAGTCAGGATTGTGCTGGATGAACCAAGTAACTGAGAAAAGCATCCACTGGCCTTGAGAGGGAAAAACAGCTTGAGAGTCAATATCCCAGTCTCCTCCTTAGAGCCATTTACTGAAAGCTAAATATGATCTGCTTCATGTTCATGACAAATTTTGCTGCTGTTCTCCAGTAAGAACAGAACTAGAAAGGGAAAGGAGCACATACTGGACATCACTCAAGCAAGGGGGGAAGCAACAGTGGATTCACCCATCCAAAGCAGCAGTTAATAGCTGTATCCAGTCATTCCAGCACAGAAAGGACCCACATTTATAGCAAAAACTATCTCTGTGTTAGCAAAGCTTTGCTGCTCAAATGCTGTTGTTTGTCACATAATTCCCTCTTGGATCACTGGCTACAAGACCCAGAACTCCTCTCCCAACATTTTGAAATGTTTTCTCTCAAATCCAACCTGTTGCAGGAGCAACAGAGAAAACACAACTCTAGGGGAGTTACTCACAGCCATCCTTAACATTTGCCTTATGGAAGTTCACATTTTGTCACCTTTCCCTAGAGCACCACGAGATGCACATGGCAGCACTCAGCTGGAGCAGGTCGAGGTACTCGATGCAGAGAAAACTCCTTGAAATCCTTCCAGCCCCATAGTGACATATGGCAAGAGATTTTAAAGCGCTGCCACAGGACCTAAGCACACCACAGCTTGCTGTAGCAAGGCAGATTTCCACGGCCCAATGGTAGTTAATTTCCTAAAGGTCAAATTTTACATGTTTATTTTGCCGGGTGCCCTGCGCAATACAAAGACACAGCTATATTAATAGCTGACAAATTAAAAGCTCAGCTCGTTCTGAGAGACTGTGCAGAGTTTTGCTCTATTTCATCCAGAGTGACATTTCATCCCAGAAAAGGCCAGGGCAGCGTCCCAGCACAGAACATCTGGTTGGCAAACACAATGGAGCACAGCACCTGCAAACACGCTCAGTGTTTGCTTTGCAACTATTTGTTCCCCCATCCGCAGAAAAATATGGTTTTAGGCTGTCAAAATTCATTCCTTGCCAGCAGAGTCTGGTGTGATAATGCAGCCCGTTTGTCTTGGAAAGTCCTCGTTTCTGGGCCGTGCACGGCTAAGCCAAAATTTCTGGAAGGTGAAAGGGGGGAAAAGAAGGTTTTCTTCTCTCTTTTTCCTCTCTGCATTTTTTTTTCCTAGTTTTTGCAGCTTTTTAGACGTTCTGCTGAATGTCTAGTGGGATCAGACCGAGCCAAACAGCACAGTTAAGAAAGAACAGAGATGGATTGCAGCAAGGTCTGTGGTTTAAAATCTGTCATCCAGGGGCTAAGGAAGTACAAACAAACTAATAAAACCAGAAAATTATGAAATCCTGGCCTTAACGCCAAGCAAAATTTCTTAATTTAGGGCTCTCCTAATGGCTGAAACCACCACCAAGCTGACTCTGGAGGACAATCCCTCCTCCTGCCAGACCCTTCGTTTGGAAAGGAGCAACTCCAGGATCCCAGCCAGCCTAAGGTGTTAGTGGGGGAAGGAGGTTTTCAGGAGGAACAAGGCTGGGGGAATGCAAAAGTCTTATAAAAAGTCCTGCCAAAAGGGAGGTGCAGGATTATAGCTGAAAGTTTGAGATACATTATGTAGGCTTTGGTCAGTCAGCCAAATTCTCCACCACTCCACATAGGCTGCAAAAATACAACAGGACTGACCACTGAAAAATCTACCCAGTGGCCTGGAAGAAGCTTCCAGAGGACCAGACCTGGCCAAAGATGTGACCAGCACCGTGATACGTCACAGCCTGGGAAGCAGGGGACACCAAGGTGGGAGAACGGGACAGTGAGGAGGATGAACAAGCCCACTGCTGGCAGCTCCCAGCCACATCAGCCAAAGACCAGCTCCAACCACCTCTTCCTTTTTTTTATTTTCTGTGCTATAAGAAGCATTTACTTTCAATGAAGAAATAATGAAGAAATAAACCACTTTTTTTCTTTTAATATAGGAGAAGCCACATCTGAAAGACCATTTCTCCTCCTACCCTACTTCTTTAAACCTGTAGGAATTGCTGACACTTTTTACCACTGAACACCTGCCTCAGTGGTGGCACAATACCATCACTATAAAGGACATTCACAGGAATAAAAAACTGCAGGATATTCCTCCTGGCACGGCCACTCGCTGTGTGGCCTTCAGCAAAACAGTTCACCCCTTCATATTATAAGCTGGAAAACGGAGTGAGAAATATGAATCCCACTGAAAAAAACAGATGCTACATTTCAGTTGAGATTCCTAATAAGCAGCTACCCATGTATGTTAAATAGGACAGCAATTTTAAGGTACACCAAGATGGCAAAGCTTGGCAAAGCCTTCACTCAAGAAGAATCCAGCTGGTAAGACAGAGCTGTTGAACAAGAGCTCATATTCAAGATGGTTTCTCCTTTTCTCTTTATTTCACATTCTCTCGCTTACCTCACCCCCCCAGCACTGAATCTACAGCCACAAATGAATGACAAAATTTCCTCACATACACAGGTAACCCCTGCCGGCACAGGGGGGTGAGCAGAGCTCCCTGCCCCCAGCCCTAACTCATCCCAGCACCCATCCCATGGTTTCAATCCACGGCATGGCCTTGTCTCTGCTTTGTGTTGGGAGCTTGAGCTCTTCTATGTGGATGGAGGATGAAGCAGAATTCCAAACAAATGCTTACTGGGGTTGCCAAAATGTCATTTGAAATTAGATTCATACTGCAATTTGCAAAGACTCCCCATCTCAGTAGCCTGTCTTAAGCACTCTTCTAAATAATTGTAGATTAAACAAGGCACAAGTCAGAGCAAAGTGCCAAATGAGTTGTGACATCTATTTTTAATTAAAAATAGCAGTAATTGAAATGTATTTATCTCCACTGAAATATTCTGGGCTGGCAGCCTCCGGGAAAGATTTGGCACGGGCAATGAAAGAGCTCGCAGTCATTAAATTCTTACCTCCTCCCTGGCCTGCTTCAAACCTACCCAACAAACCACATTGTTACAAACAATGAGAAGATCCATTTAATGCAGTCCTTGGACATCCCACAGAGGCCAATGGCCAGAGTGTCCATTAACAGGCAAGGACAGGAGAAATGCCCTTTTAGCCTCCTTCGTAACCTCTCTTTGTCTTGCCCCTGCTGTCTCCCATTCTTCCCATCCTCTCGTCCCCAAGAGGCTGGAGGAACCGACTTTTCAATTTCCAGCTCCTTCCTGAGCATATCTGCTGTTTGTCAAGCACAGGCACTAAAGTGCAGCACTCTTTTGTCTTGCTCTAGTGAGCGTGTTTCGGAGGTTTTATATGAAAGGTAGGTACATGTGTGCTTAATACAGTCATTTTTCATAGCAAGAAAGACATCGTAAGTGATTAACATAAATCAGATATCATTAATTATATGGACAGACTCCCCAAACTACTGCTGAAAGAAAGATGAAGAGGAAAAATAGTTATCCCTGTAACAGAAATGAGTTAATGATGTATATTTCCTTCTTGTAACATTTTTCAAATTAGAAGTTTGCACAGAATTGCTTTTGACCTGTAATTGAACCATCTTCAAATTCCCAGGGACAGAAAACTTAGTTAAATTCTCAATGCTTCTTCCCTGCATCACGAGAAAGCCAAGCAGCCCTGCTCACCCCAGGAATTTACATGCTATAATACAGATACAGGGGAAACAAAATGGACTTCTCCTGATGCACATAATTTGCAATCCAAGCAAACTGGAATAGAAGAAAGCAATTGTCATCAAAATATCTTATCTGAATCACAGTCTGTTGATGCAAGGAGGGGCATAAATTTAAGGGTATCCACTCCCATTGGTACCTCTTTGGTGAGCTGACTGTATTTAACTCTTGAGCCGTGCCATAAAGTATAACGCACGAGGGAGAATCACTAAGCGGATAAAGGACTCACAAACAGTTCCAAATGCTGTGATAAATATTTAGATCATTGACTATAGTCTCAGAGCATATTAAACCCACATATTTTAGGCTAATGTAAATGCTTATCTATCTCTTCACTGCAATACTACTATCTACAGATCCTGGAGCAGAGATGCTATAGGTATTTTCATTACGTACCTGTGTGGGGGAGGGTTGGCAAACGGTCAACAAGAGCGGTTTTCCAAGTTTCAAAATTCCCCTAACCTGCATTATTTCCACTTGTGATTTTAGCTCTCAGTCTCCCAGCCAGACTAAAACCAGCCAAACATTTAAATGTAAACTCCTCAAGATGCCTCATCTCTGTTATTTTCCAGTGAGGTGTGGAAATTAATAAACTCCTGTTTCTACTGGAGCTATGCAGAGAGAGAAAGCTTTCATATCCCAAGCCTCAGGCAAAGGCACCAGAGCAAGCTGGAATTACTAACAAAATCCACGGGCCAGGAGACAAGGTGGGGCAAGAAGATCAGAGCCCTCAATGCTCACTTTGATTCACGCAGTCTAAGGTTGAAATTTATTTCCCCTGCCGTGTTGGACACAAATGTCAGCAGATATTTTGGCATCGCTGGCACAACAGAATTTCACCTCTCTGCAGCTGCAGGACGGATTCCTGAAATGATTTGTCTCCCAGAGCAAGTGTAATTACCTTAATAGACTTTAATGCAAATGGGAGAGAGGAAGGAGTTCATCAGCAGCACATATGGTGTTGGGAGATTTCTGTTAAAAAAGGTTCATTTAGGAGGGTAACAGGAAATGGCAAGTAGCATACATGGCCATACAAAACAAAAATAGGATAAAAATGGAAGATAGAGAAGCAGAAATCCCTGACATCACTGGCGTGCTCATCATTTCCCAATGGATTCATTCTGACAAATCCCTTTGCCCATACCTCCCCAAGTGATCAGTGTGCACTTTTTGGGATGCCCTCATGTTGGCCAGCCCAAGATGGGACAGAGGCAGCCAAAATCCTGCAACAAGCAGCTGAGGCAGCTTCCTTCAGCCAGGAAAAGAATAATGTGCACTGTCTCTGGCCTTCTCATCCTTGTATTCTACACTCTCAGTCTACACCTCAAGCTCTCAGTGTGGACCTGGAAAATCCTGTGGTGATGCACAAAAATACTGGGGCACAATCCCTCCACCACTTCCTTCGTGGGAAGAAATAGATGCATGTACTGAAGGGCCAGAGATCACCACAGATGATCTCTGATAAGGACAAGAGCAGGTCCATTCAACTCCAAGTAATGTGCAAGCCAGCAATGGTAACTCCTCCTCCTCCATTCCTCCCTAATGCAGAACATTTATCACTAAGTGTAATAATAATGAATAATAATTAATTCCACTGGCTGCAGAAACAGTGGAGTAGCACAGATGGTAAAAATATCTTCTTTCTCCCCCAGGCTTGTTACACCTGCAAATGTACCAAATTTAAAAACAATGATGGATAATAAAAGACATTTTTCTGATTCCGTCTGCACAAAGAATGAAGCATTGAGCAGGAAATTTACAGTTCTCCATTTTCCGATGGCACAGGAAAAAGATTAAACAGACCCAGAGGTGAAATACTACCCAGGCCTGTCATTTGACCAGTAGGGAATTCTGATATTTGCAGAGATGCTTCAGGTCTGATCTTTCTAGCCCACTCAGATCACATTGCTCCCGAACTGTCTGCCCTGCTCCGTCCAGCTGAAAGGGCAGTTGCTAATCTATTTATGCAGGGCTGACAATGAAGGCAACCAGACCTGCTCCGAGAGAAAACAGCAAAGGGCTTTTGGACTCGAAGCCCCTCTGTGGCACGTTGGATGCTGCTGGAAAGCATCTGCAGGGCTGGCAGCGCTTGCAGAGCTGCTGAGTGGGGATGGCTGGCTGCCTCCTGAACGGGAGCCAGGCATCATCACGGGTGTCTGCTGCTAACAAGCGAGCAGAGGATCCCACTGGGGCTCCTGTCAGGCTGAGCTGTGCACACAGTTCATCCCTGCTGCAGCCTCCGAGGGCGGCTGCTGGGTGCTGAAGGGTCCTACTGAGCTGAGGGCGCCCAGAGAAAGGAGGGAAGGAAGAGAACACGAGGCTCTGCTGCCTGACGCTTCAGGCCCATCTTCCTGTGCCTCCAGCTACTCGTAAAGTCAGGGTGACACCACACATTTTGGAGAGGTGCAAGGAACCCACTACGGCCCGCAGCTGCCACAAGCTCTTTGGACAGCAGGTGCTGAGCAATGCCATTCACCTTCCACATGGCTTGAAGCTCCTGCACAACATTTCCTTGTACAATACCTTTAATTCAGCGTTTTGATGTGTTCTCCAGTAAGAACAGTGTTCGTTACTTTGTGTGCCCCCCCAAACAGGACAGTAAAGAAGGGCAGGGCCGATGGGTACCTCTGGTTGTCCACAAAACCAAACTGCAGCAGGCTCCTGGGAAGCCCAGAAGTAACTCCATGGCTGAGAACATGAAATATAATTTCCACTTTAGCCCATTACCCAGTCCCCTCTGGTCACAGGGGCTGCTGGCATGAGACTGAAGTCACTGACACCCAACCAACACATCACGTTCCCACACAAAGTCATTTCCAAAGAGAAATTCCTGTACGGTGTGCCACAGGAACACAGGAAGGGAAGGAAACAGTGACTCTTCAGGACGTCTCAGTATGACAAAACCATTGTGAGCCAGTTGTAAGAACACAGGACCAATTCTGAGGGGGTTTTTCCCCCTCTTTACACTTGTGCAACTCAGCAGCTCACACAGAATTAACTGCAAACTGGACAAAGACGTGGCAACTGCAACTGAGCAGGGAGGCTGCCGGCAGCCAGCAGCTCCACGGATTACTTCCAAACTGCACACCCACATTTGCACACATAAGGCTTTTGGCACAGAACCTTAAGGAACTGGATTGTTAACATTTCGAGTTCCTCTGAAGAAACTAGGAAAACAAGCAAGTTTAGAAAAATAGTGGCGAATTTTGATCGGTTTTGCAGGTGTGAAGAAAACATAACACAGAAAAAAACTACTAGGAGGTGGATAAACCCCAGGCTGATACAGAGGAAAGCAAAAGGAACTTTCTGCCGTGATGAAAACTTTCCTGCAGCTCCAGGAAAGGGCTTTAAATCTCCTAAGAGGAAGTTCTCTCCCCAGCTTTTTCAGACTTCTCAGGTAGTTCTGTTAAATGCTGTTTCAATACCTCCAAGTCCAACCACAGCCAGAATTTAACAAAACAGGCAGTATTCGAGGCATTAAGAAACAAAGAGAAAAAAAAATTAACACACTGACTGAGGTTTTCAGAGACCTCAAGAACAAAACCAGAAGCGAGCAAAAAGCCCCAATTCCTACGTTTTGAAAGAAGTACAATTAATCACTAGCAGTAAAGAATTAAACAACTCAAGACCTAGAATGTTCTTAAAATGCTTATTCCGGCCAGGGGCCATGTGGATATTCTGAGATTACTGGGCTGGGAATGGGAACAGGTGAGGTCATTGACTCCAAGGCCAGCAGAAGCAGCTCATTACTGAGGAACCTGAATGTTATCAAAAGAGATTCTGCAGCCACATGCCTAAACTGCTCTCAGGAACAGACTTTTGCTTCAGCACCTCTTCAAAACTCATTTTGGGTAGGAGTCTTTGAGTGTTTGACCAAATATGTGGGAAACAACTGACTCCAGTTAAAATGGGAGCCTACTTCTTCTTAAGAAGCCTTTCCAGCTGGGAATGGAGAATGAGTGAGAGACACCTGATGTCTCTATTTCAATCCATTCAGCCATCCCAAATAACAAAGGAGGTTGAGGGAGAAAAAGAAATAAAATCAGCCTTTATGAAAGAAGTTTTAAGTGTTCAGATTACATCTGAAGCCAGTCTCACCTCACTTCCCATCATGCATTACTGAACCATCCCCAGCTTTATGAGGTATCGACAACCCAACTCTTTAGTATTATTTACCACTGCAGAGTCAGCAAGGGCTTTAACACCAGCTCAAACCACAGACTATAAATAAGCAACTAGCAGATCATCTTAAGGGCTGGGTGGAGTTCTTTCCTTTCCATCCCCAGCGCCTCTCTCTATCCAGAGCTCCTATAACCTGGGAAAAGAAATGCTTGGGATGGAGCACAGAATTTGGACTCGTGCAGCAAGAACCCATAACGGGGAACAATCCTGCCAACTTCTCCCTGCTAATCTCTTCCTTTGGCCCACCGAGCCCCTAACAGAAGCATCAGGAACCAAAGGCTCCTTGTTCTCAGAAGTGAAAAAAAAAAAATTACTTTGTGTTAAATTTAGTCATTTTTCACTTGTCTTGGCTACTTTTTCCCCATTGCAGCCTTTTCACAAACTTGACTTTGTGGCTAACTAGAACCAGCCAAGCAGTCACATTTCCGAAGTCTCCCGAAATCCACCTCCTTGGTAACCCAATAGCTCCCACTACTGACCTTCTAGGCCAAAAATTGATGTACCCGACCTCACCTGAGGAAGCGCAGAACAGAGAAGGCAATGGGTCATTTCAACCCCTCTCTTCTTGGCCTGCATTTCATTCTGGAGTTAATTTTATATCACACAGTATCAATGGGTACTGGGAATTTCTTAATACCACCTTTTGTCATCCAAGCCAAGTGTTCTTGTAGGGAATACATGTAACAATAGGGACACAGAAGTTTGGTATTACCATGCCCACTATATGAGCCCATGCCTTATTTCACCATGTGGCTCCAAGCTCCGGTTAAAGTGCCAAAAGATTTTAACAGCTTGCTATCACGACATTAAGGCAGAGCCACTTGTCTAAATTCTTATTTTTTTTTTTAAACTTCAAAAAAGCAGCCCTCACCTTTTCTCCATATTTTCCCTGAATTTTGAACTGAATCCCTTTGATCTTCATAAGGGTCTGTGGGCCAACATCATACCTAACAAGCTGCCTGTAGAACAACATACCGGCCCAAAAATTTTACATGAGAGAACAGGATCTAGAAAGGCAAACCACTCTCCAGTGCTCAAAATTACCTTATATTTGCACTGTGAAAATGAAAAGAATCAAAGTGTTTGATACAAGACAAACAGCATCTATAATTCACTAGCAAGGTCAAGGACACACTTGTTAAAGAAAATCATCTCAGAAAAATGTTTATCTCGTGCCAGATCTTTTATATAAGAGGACCAATAGGTAATTAAGGCTTCTTTTTTCCAGCACTCAAAGGGGACATCATTTTTTTTTTCTTTAGCTCTTAAAAAAAATAAAAAAATCAGTGTTCTTTCACTGGTGCTGGAGCTGTTTCACTGTGCCATGTACCATACTCAGGCAACATGTCAACAAATGCAACACAGCAGCTGCTAATGTAATTTTATGTGTTATCTTTTCCTTCGAAAAATCTCAGTCTGACTTTGTTTGCCCATCTGCTGAAAAAAAACCCCAGCATAATTAACATCTACCACAAAAGCATCCCAATATTGTTCACTTTCCATGTTCCTGAAGGAAGACCTGCCTGGGATTTGAAGGACGAGCTCCGTCTTTGCACTGCTGCCCCACAATTAACCCTATTCCCTTCTCTGGTTTAAGCAGCAGATCTGAAATACTATGGAAAGTCCTTACACACCAAAAAACACCACTGGACAGGTGTTCCACCCTACACAGACTTCAGCTCCAACAAGGCTGCTCCTGCACACCTAAAGCAGAGTCGCTATTTTAACTAGTGCAAGAACCAGCTTGGTCCTGGCCCAAATTCCTCTGTGTCAGAGAAGATAGAGAGAATCAGCAGGCTGCAGCTGCAAGAAGGAAGATTTCATCTAGTCTGACCTCCACTAGGACTTCTTGTGAGAAATAAGGATAACTCTCAGTTTAAATAAAAAAAATAAAATTGATTTATTAAGGGAAAAATAATTTAAAATAAAATTTATACAAGCCGAATTAAATAAAAAAGAAAATAAACAAAAAATCCGGGAACGCAGGATCAGAAAC